>JAJLUJ010000057.1:24932-57806 GCA_030564235.1 Blastobotrys elegans
GTGAAATTTTTTTGAACAAAATATTCTAGGCGGGAGGGGGAGGGTTTCAATTTTTTTTTTAACAAAAAAATTTCGAAAAAAAAAAAAAAAAAAAAAACACTCCGCGGCTTGTACAAGGAAAATTATGGAGGTCTTTTTCAAAAGACTTTGGCAGTGCAGACGGTGCACTCAAAAGTCTTTGGAATGGGAAAGGCTGAGGAAGTGTAGGGTCCGTACGAACAGCTCGTTAGCTCCGGTCAATAATGCCGAGTATAGCAGACTTGGGGTGGTTGATCTGGAGGAGGAGTACGAAAAGGCGTTACGGAAGATTGTTACAGATAATAAAGCGACATTGGCGCCCAAAATATTGAATTCAAAGTTTAAAAGAAAGAACTATACTTGGACGACAGGGTTGAACCGGACAGGCACGAAGCCGATTAATTTACGTTCTGTAGTAGCGTCGCTGAATCAGGAGCAAGGTGAGGTTGATCTGATACTAAAAATTATCGGCAGCACATTAAACAAGAGCTATCAAAACGTTTGCAAACAGCGGCGCAATGTTGTAAGAAAAGGCTGCTCGGTTAAATTGTACAACAAGTTCCTAAGGCAACTTTATGGTACAGCAGTGGGCGGGGATTACCAGACCACGAGCCGCGATTTGTTCGAGGCGTACCAAGCACTGCCATTCCCGCCGCCATTGTATATACAACCCAAGCATTTGGAGGATTTGCTGACAATGTTAATGTCGAATTCGTGGGAAACAAAAACGGGTCGATCGCGAGGCGCGTCACAAACAGGGACAATCTTTTTAAACGTACTGGCGGATGTTGAAGCGAGTGGCATGCCAGTATCAGCGCGCGAGTACAACTCGGCAATGAGCATGACCGCTAAGATGGATCGGCGACCTGGTTCGTCTGGTGTAAATGATAATTTGATACCATTGGTTGAAGACCGGTATAACCAGATGAAAGAAGCTAATGAAGGTTCTGTTAGTGACGTGTCGAGTCTGAATATCTTACTCTCGATTGCATCAAAAACCCGCGACAAAACCTCTCGTGTGTCAAAACTGCTTCAAGAGTTTAACCAGCATGAATTGAAGCCGGACCGGTCCACGATGATGATTTATATGCGAGATCGGGGCAGGAACAACGATATTGAAGGCGTTAAGGAGATTTTCAAAGAACTGGAGACTTCAGGATACACTGTTGATATTACAATGATGAATATTGTCATTTACTCGTTGATTTTGTCTGGCGATTTGCACTCTGCAGAGTCCATTTACCAGTCATTGATGCAGCATAAACTAAAAGTAGCACCGTTTAAGGACTTTACTACAAAAAGTCGACTGGAA
The DNA here is from genome assembly GCA_030564235.1 of Blastobotrys elegans. NCBI lineage: Eukaryota > Fungi > Ascomycota > Dipodascomycetes > Dipodascales > Trichomonascaceae > Blastobotrys > Blastobotrys elegans. The sequence goes on from JAJLUJ010000057.1 coordinate 26,263, forward strand.
CGAAAGCTTCAAATGATGGATTTTGTCAAATCTATTATAAAGAGGCATGAAAATGTTGACACTTCAGTGTACCAGGTACCCACGGTGCCTGATTATGTCACATTCAACACGTTTTTCAGCCATTACTGCATGTTTGGGAATTTTGACAAGGCGATCGAAATTCTACAGACCATGAAACAGCATGATTGCGAGCCAACCCGGCATCAATTTTACCAACTGATACAAGCATTTTTGAGCCATTCGCGCAATAACCGCGACGAATGGTCATTGGAAAGGTTAAAGTTTGTACTGGGGTTGATGGACAAGCCACACTTTTCATATGAGCTTGCTGAAAACGCCTTAACTGCGTATGGGAAACTGGCTCCTGAGGTTGACCTACAAGTGTTGTGGAATGATATCAAATCTAGAAAAGAGCCCATGGGGTATGTTGTATATAATACGTTGCAAGCATTGATAATGAGTTGAATGTTTTTTTTTTTTTTATTATTATTATTTATTTTATTTGGAAATCTTCCAAATTACGTTCAAGTATGAAGTATATTTTCGTTTAAAAAAAAAAAAAAAAAAAAAAAAAAAAAACTGGTATAGACTTCTTCAAAACACGTCTCATTCAAGGGTTGAACATAAAATACACGGACGTTATGAACAATACTACCTCGCTCGCGCCAGCCCGATTCAAAAGTCCTGTCCTGCTGGGAGGAATGAAATTTTGAACACCATCACAAAATTCCGTTGTTTTCATTTTTCCTGACAAATCACACGACAAAATGAGTGCCCTGTTCAATTTCCAATCACTGCTGCTAGTGATCTTGCTAATAATCTGCACGTCCACATATACGCGCAGCATGATGCCATCCATCATCGACCGTAACAGACATGGCTTCCTAGGCGTTTTTTGGAAAGCGTCACGAATAGGCGAGCGGCTAAGTCCCTATATTTCAATATGTTGTATTGTCTATGCAGTATGTTGAGAAAAAGAAAAGAAAAAAGAATCACTAACAAATCTCAAGGTCACTCTATTACTATAATTATTTAATGAAATTCATATGCATCTTCTTGACCGAGCATGAGCTGACCCATCCGTTCAGTCCCGACGATTCGTTGCAACGCCAGACTATCAAATTTCGAGTACATGATGCGGCCTTTATACAAGCTGACATCAGTCTCGGTCTCAATAGCCGTTCGAACCATGAACCGCATCACTTCGGTATAAAACTTTGGGTTTTGCGGGATACCATACATGATCACTTGGCTCACGCCCTTGATATCATACCGTCGGTAATGGTGGAACCGTTCACTGATAAACAAAATCTTCACTTCCCCCTTGGCGAAATACGTTCGTGCTCGAGAAATGTGCGATGCCTCGTCGTATTCCGATACACATGTGCAGTTGACCTTTTCCAATTCCACGTACCGCCGCACCCGCAGGAAATCATTGTAGCTTGGAATGTAAACTAGCGTGCCCGTGTAATCAGCACCTCGCATCAATGATGGCAGCACCACTGACGTGAAATGTTTAAACCTCGCGTCTGGGTCGTTGACTAGCGATTGTGGATGGATTCTAGTAAACACCTGGTTGATCCGTTGACCAATTCGGCCCATCACCCCTTCGGTGGAGCTCTTTACGCGCAGCTTACCAGCGATATTATGGCAGTAGGCAGCCATGCTATGGTTCATTTCGGGTGTAGTAAACTCTGACAGAATGATAGTCTGTCTAAAATACTGCGCCGTCTCGTTAATGTACCAATTCCGCACTCGCATGAAATCACACCCATGCGATTGGTTTGGCACAATATTCATGTTTTTCAGGATTGTATTCACATTGTCCCAGTTTTGCATGTGTATACCGTCAGCTTGATCAACAATAACCATTTCAATTGAGCTTAAAAAGTCTCGGTCTGGTTTCGTATTGTTGGTGATGATCCGCTGCAGACCCAATGGACTCGCCACGATCAAATCGCCCGAATAAAACGATGCGTATAGCTTGATTGCTTGCCGAGTGAATTTGACACCCAAACAGAACAAATCGTCGGTATCACCAGCGAAAAAATCTTGGAAATCATCTGGCTTGCTAGGCGGAGGCATTGCCGGGTCATAAAACGCGTCTTTGAACCGCTTCTTGTTTTCACACTGGTTCAAGCCCGAGATTGCAATCAGCTTGTTGATAAACTTCCAGCACGAATTTTTTGTAGGAAGCAGTACCAAAACCTTTGCACGCGTGAAACCTTGGTCCTTGGTCTCTTCCTGGAGAGATTCCAGTCGCGCTGACGTTTCCGAACCAGCCGCCGCAGTTCTTGCGGCTCTCAGTTTTTCATTATTTTTCAAGATCCGGTCTCTGGTCTTGTAAATATGGTTCATGGCGTGTAGAATGTACAAGTTTTGTAGTTCCTGGCCATTTTTCAGATTTCGCTGTGGGTATAAAATGTCTTGGTATGCAAACAATGGCGACGCAAATTCTTTTTGCAAGTCGCTGAGATCGCCATTCTCCCGAGTGAATGGTGCAGATAGACGGTATTTCAGCTTTAATGAGCTTAGCGATTTAACTGTTTGTGGTTGGCCCATTGATGGTACTGCCGCATCAGTGCCGCCGCTCTCTTCCACCTCTTTGAGCTTCATTTTCGCGTCCAACGAGTTTTTATTGACAGCAATCAACCCGTCAAACTTTTCTTCATGGTTATCTAGTACTGTTTTGTTGCCTAGCACCTTTGATTTGCTGCCCTTGAATTTGGCGATTGGCAGCTCTGGTGATTTAGTTTTGGCCGCTTCCCGCTTTGCCTGTTCCTTCAACTTGCTCAGAGTTTCTACTACACGTCCATCTGGGTGAGAAAAATGGCCGTTAAAGTGGTCGTGGGGATCCTTTTCGTCATCATCGTCGACTTGGATCACTTGTTCATTTTCGTCTTCTTCTTCTTCGTCGTCGTCGTCCTCTTCGCCGTCTTGGAACCCTTCCACGACATCACTATCCCGCTTCTGAACTCTCTTCTTTCCCTTTTTGCTCTTTTTCTCTTCTTCCGGTTTCAACAACGTCAGCAACGCATCGTACGCATTCAATTGAGGCTCATCGCCTTGTTGAGCCTCATCATCCATCATCTCCTCATCCTCACTATCCTGCTGCTCCATCTCCGGCTCTTGGTGATTATGGCCCATAGTGGCTCCTCGTTTCTCGCGCCGACCTGTATTCCGCTTGTACGGCCCTGATCTGGGTCCGCCTGATTTCTGCGCTTTTGCCATTGTTTTTGGGATTTATTTGGAAAATTTCGTCGACATTCGAAATTTTTTCAAATATATTCGAAATATGCAACAACAGAAAAAAAAAAGCGGAACTCCGATATATTACGGGAGTACGTAGGAAGGGAGCGCGCGCGCATTGGGAAGAAGAATTATAGTTTACACAGGACCTTTTTTTTTTTTTCTTTCTTTTTTTTTCTTTCTAAAAAACCCTTATTCTTTTTTTTTTTTTTTTACGACTCTGACCGCCCCCCCTTTTAAACCAATCATTCACATTGTCATTCCATTGGCCCACACCAACCATCACCACCCACATCACGTACTAATATTTTTATTATTTTTTTTATTTCATTTTAATATCGGTTTTATGATCAGTCAGCATTACACAAGGTCAATAATCGTCACTATACTACAAATATTATAGAAAATGCTGGGACCTTGGAGACGCCTTGTCCAAGGGGTATTTTCGGTAATATATCTAACACTAATCATTCTTACGATACCGCTGGCATTTGACGTTGGAGGGGAAGACTGCGGGATTGCATTCACGTTTACGTTATCAATGTTCTACTTGGTCATGTCAACAATACGCATTCTGAGCAGGCGCACCAAATTCAGCATTATTGGTTCCATGCTTTATTACCTGCAGCACATCATCACCCCATCGCTGTTGATTCTACATTTGGGGCTGTTTTCGAATACTAACACATTACCGCCTGTTTGGCTTAATACCATTCAACCTTGGAAGATTTTGTTGAAGAACGCGACGCCGGTGTTTGCGTGCATGGAAGGGTTCTGCACGTTGCTGGTGATACAAGCCACTGGCCAGACCATGAGGTGGCTCAATAATAAAAAATCAGACTCGTGGATGTTTGTACAAATCATTTCGTCTGGGTTCATCATTACGGGAAGCTTGTACTTTTTGTACCGCATTTATACTTTTCCGATTGTGATTGATTTAGCCAGTGCAACGTTGATTGGAGCGGTACTAACCATTGCAACATTTTTGGGGCTGTATGGGATTGTTTCGAATAAAGGCAATGCGATTGAATCGAGCTTGTTGTTTGCATATGTGGTTTATTGCTTGTACGTGTCGTTTACTGATTTTCAAACCACGCTCACGTCAAACTCTATTTTGTCGTTTTTGTTTTCAACCTCGTCAGCAAGCCCCGCATCTTCAACCACATCATCGTTTTTTTCATTCATGTCACCCAAAAACAATATACAGCAAAGCGTCCAGCAAACGTATCAGCATTTCCAAGCATACTCACCAGCTGCGGCTGCCGCTGCAGTCAATAACATTCCGCCACTGCCCCCAATCATTGTGACGGGGTATACAAACATGGTGGCCACCGTTGCTGAGCTTGTCCCACAGGGGTTTGTTACCGTGTTTGACTTTTTCAAGGGTGCATTTTCTACCATCACTCCATCTGTGGTGGTGTCGTTATCTTTCCGGCTGTTTGTATTTTATGCAGCCACGCGGATTATCCCCGCGCTTCAGAATCCCAGCGTAACCACGAAACGGACTGCTGGCCAAACACATTCTAAATCGGAAGCAACGTTGTTTGTGGTTTATGCATATGCACCGTGTCTAATTATTGCAGTCTACACAAACCTGCTGATGCAACACTTTGGGATTTTGGGCGCATCAAGAGTGGAGGATGCATGGGTGCCAATCTCCCAAGGTGGATTGTGGCAATGGGCCGTTCAACACTGGACAAACCCACAATTATCATGGCAGTTTTGGGGATGGGTGAATATGTTTTTTACGCTGGCATTGTACTCGGTCGAGCTGATTTATGGCAAGGAGAGTAGCGGGGAAGCTTTGTTGGAGAACCATTTCAAGCAAGACTAAATATATATAATAATAAAAGAACAGAAGGGAAAAAATGACAAGTACCTTGCGTATACATACAGGTAGAAGGTAAGTTTTTATTTTATTTAATGAATGAATGAAGAGATGATATCGGGAAAGGAAACTTATTATTATTTTATATATATTTTTTAGTTGAGCTGCATTGAGGGTTATATTTAGAAGAGCCGCATGGAGGTTCTATTTTTACACCCGATTTTGGCTCGGTTCGTGTGTACAAATTTTAAACCTAAAATGTTCTACAGTTTCCTTGAGATGCGGTATTTTTTTTCTTCTTCTTTTCTTTTCTTTTCCAAGAATAGTCGATATATTGGGAAAAAGCCGTTGGCTTGATTGACTGATATCACACGGGCAAAAATTAAACGGGGTTATTATAGATTCTAAATTTACCATTTCCAGGTGGTCCCTACCCCTTGCATAGAGTTTCTTCTGCACGTTTAAATACTATATATTGGGACCGGAATATCCTCCCTAAATTTCCCAAACGGTCCCTTGCATCTAAACCAGCATGATAGTAACGAAAATGATGACACCGCCGCCGGAAGAGCTATTTCAATTCTTGGTAGTCGTGGCACAGCACATTCCGTCACGCAGCGAGCAAATCATCAACACACATTGCCACGGTTCAGGCGTGCCTCTGTTCAAATACATGATGAGACTATGGCGGGTTACTGTCCCTTTGAATGTAGCTCGTGAGATTACTCAATTGGAAGGTGTTCAAGATGTAACTGATATGTACGGGAACCCCATCTACTGATATTCTATTTCTTTTGTTGTTGTTTGTATTTTACCCTCAATACATATAAAGTTTTTCAAGTGTCGATGCTGTTTCCTCTCTTCGCGATGGATGAGACATATGGATGGGACCGTTAAGCAAATGGAGATGACTCGCTGAGCCTCCCCTGCGTTTTTGTTCCCCCTTTCGTTCGAACATCTAGCTATAGAACTATTTCACAATGGGTTGGATCCTTTGCATCGCCCTTCTGACATGTTGCAAGACCCGAAACTTTAAATCAACAAAAAAAAAAAAAATGTCGCATACTGCCACATTGTCTTACATCGCGTAAAAAAAAAAAAAAAAAAAAAAAAAACGGTTATCGGTGGTGTCGGGGCCCGGGGACTCGTACGTCACAGCCGCGCAACTGCCACGCCGCATTCATTCATCTCGGGCTCCGCCGCCGCGGGAATTTTTAAATCATCAAAATAATAAATTTTTGAAGGAGAGACTTTATAAAACCTATTTTGCTCCCATTCTTTCTTTCTTTTTTTCTTTTCTTCTCCTCAGTCCTAAAAGTTCTCGTAGCTCTCTTCTGCCAACACGGTGCAGGCGTTGTAGCAATCCTCGATATATGCATGGCGAACGACTCGTCGTGGCTGTAGCTTGTTTTTCACTATTTCTTCATTCAGCTCACGGACACGGGCAGCTTGCGATTGGTGCACCACAATCAGGGTGGACTGTTCAATAGACGATACAATAGTTGCGCCCATAATTCGTGCTTTGGTAGCCACATCTGCCAGGCTTTTCGTTACGGAGACATTAGTTTTGCCTCCTTCCCGGAATGAATCAAGGATGCTTTGCGGCAGCGGCGCGTTCTCATTTTTCTCGGCATGGTCAATATAAATTTTTGTAGTAGCCAGCATCAAACCAAAGTTTTTGTATTCATTGTTGTTTGATTGCATGACCCCGGCCAGCACATTTTTAATATCTTGCATGCTGACTTTGGATGGAGGCTGCATGGAAAGCAGGTAATCCTTGAGTTCTTTTTCAGAAATAAGCCGCATCAATGGCAACCCGTACTTGTCCTCATGACTCTTTGCCTCGTTGATTCGTTGTTGTGCTTTGGGAGGACACGGGTCTTCCTTCAGCTTGAACAAGTGGGAAGTGTCGACTGGGACCAACCGGGCATTGTCGATACAGTCGCTGATATACTTTGTGTACACGACAGTCAGCCCATTTCGTGCCAATGTTCGAGTGTGTAGTTTGCCAGCCATGTTTGGGCTGACAAAGATCCGCTTCTCTTTGGAGATTGGCACGGCAACGTCTTCTCGGTTATCAACCCTGCCGCCATTGGCCACAATAGTTTCCTGCCATTTAGCTCTTTCAGTGTCGAGGAAACCAGACAAGTGGAAAACTTGACGGTGAAGGTAGTTGTTTTGGATAGCAATGTCTTGTTTCATTTTGATGTTACCCAAAAACACTTTAGGTTTTTTCTTACCCCTTTGACTCTTTTTTTTGTCAGTGGCAGAGCCGGCCGCCTTGGCATGCAAGCTCCGGCCCAATTGCTCCTTCAATTGCTCAATCTCGTCGTATGATGTACAGTTTTCATAGTTTCGATCGTCGGCAAAGTCTTGGAACCGTTGGAATCGCAGCGTCATGCCGCATCGATACATTTTGGACTCGATAATCTCGCTAGCCTTGACTTTAAACACAATGGAGTGTTGCGGGTCGATATACTCGTCTGGCCAGGTACCGGCGGCGGTCAAGTCGGCAAACTCAATGCTGGCTGGCATGCTGTTCTTTTTTTTCCGGTCAAACTTTCGAAACTTGTCGCCAATTAGCTGCTCGATTTTGTAGTACTTGTCAAACGTGAACCCGCCACCAACTTTACACAAGGTCCAAAACTTGTCGTGATGCCGAACGCCCATCAAGTAGCTAGCACGTTTGCCAGCTCGGCTACCCTGGCCCTTATACGCCCCCAGCACAATCAGGTCCAAACTAGGCATCTCATTGACGTATTCCGGTTTCAGCTTGTACCAGTCCTCACGAGAATCCAGCTTGTACTCAGACACGGCCTCCTTCACAATCAATCCCTCTGCAGACTCAATGACAACTTGCTCCATCTTTTCTTCAAGAAACTTGGCGTCTGCTTCAAACGGGTTTAAACAGGCGGGGATCTGATCAATGCCAAATTCCGGGTCAAATGATGGGAATTGTTCGGGTAGAGGCCCGTTGAACGGCAGTAGATCGACCCTGTACAACGTGGGGGTGGACAGATACGACCAACGCCGTTGGAACAGCTGTAGTAGCAAGGCTTTTCGTCGAACAAGCGGCTCGCACCGCACGTCCATCCCGTTCACGTACAAGACATCAAACACCATGAACCGCGGGCCGGCGCCGACCAAGTCATTCGCGGTGGGCATCTTGTGGATGAGCATTTTTTGCTTGTCAATGGACAAATACTTGTCAGCGTCTGGATCGTAAGCTACACACTCACCGTCAAAAATGGCCGATTCGATTCCGTTTGGTAGAATCAAGTCAAGGCAGGGAGATACCCACCCAGTTTCATTGTCTGCGCCCAACCGGGTTTCTTCAATACCACTTCGGTAGAAGTATGTGTATTTCCGTTTGATCACTTTACAAAAAGTCTTGCCGTCTTTCACGATTGGCGTTTCAGTCCCGTCGTCTTTTAGAATCGGCACAACCGACCATAGATCGGCCGCGGTATGCATTAGTTCGTTCATTGGGCCTCGAACCATGTCTTGTTCAGCGAGCCATCGCTTTTCTGTGGTGCTGGTGACATGACATTGAGTACGGTACCCGTCCAGCTTTTCTTCTACGTAAACGCCACAGTGACCTACCGCCTTTTTAGACTTGTCAACAATCACTTCATATGATGACATGTCGGCCTTGGCATATTCAAGTTTTGCGGACTGCGGTTGGATTCGGTCTCCTGGGACAAGACCTTGGTTTACGTCGATCCGCTCTGGGTGGTTTAACAACTCGGACACTGCTCGAATGTCATTGTTCGCGCTCAACAGCTCGTACCCTTTCCTGTCAAGAATGGTCAGGACAGTCTTTTCCGCCATTGAGATGGACACGGACCCCAGAATGATCTGACACAGCCACTTCCACTCCTCGGCGTTCAACGCCATGTCGGTAAACTTTTTCATAACGTCCATCTGCCGCTTTTTCCGTTTAGAGAATACCTCACCTTGTTCAGTTCGCTGACCAGCCTTGGCAAGCTCGTCCAGTATGTCGTTCAGTTGCTTGATTGTCATGCTGCTGTATGAAGGGTCTCCCTGCCGTTGCTCGCGGATCTGTTTGACCGTGTCTGCGAATTTACCAGTCTGCCGCGAATTGACTTTATGGTCCTTGAAATCTAGTAGCTGCTTGGCGGCGGTAGTGTTGCCAATGTTGAACAAATCCCGCAACAGTTCGCCCATCACCTTCTCTTTGATATGGTACGGCCCGCGGTCACGGTCACTTTGCGGGAATAATAGACGCAGAACCGGGTACAAGTCTGGTTCGGCCCGCTTGTATTTTTCAAAAAACTGCCGAGCAACCCTCTCCCGCATCTCTTGCACATTGGTGGATTTCCGCACCTTGGACTGCTTAGACTGGTCAGAAACAGCCTTGAATAGTTCCCTGACTAGATCTTTAAATAAGAAATTGGCGCCATCTGACTGGTTGTTATTATCAAAGCCCATTTGTGCGATGATGTTTGACGCCACAAGAGAGGAACAAAAAAAAAAAAACAAAAAAAAAGTGGTGTTGAAAAAGAACAAGCGCGCAACGCGAGACTTCTATAGTATACGGGGCAAAGAAAAATTCCACTTCCTATAAATGTTATTTTTATTGACTAGACCCTATTTACCTCCCCCTATTCACCAACAGAAAGAAAAAAAAAAAGACTTGATTTAAATGTCAGAAAAATATGCAATTCTCATCGACTGACTTTTTGCCATCAGAGCTTGACTCTATGATTGCTTGATAATTTCATCATGTTAAATAAAATAAGACTTTTTTTTTTGTTGCCTGCGTGAACAGAGAAAAAAAAGAATAATTAAAACCCGGCATATTCGACAATGCTTACTTGTAATGATCCAACGGGCTTGGAAAAAAATGGAGAGATGAACCAAGAAGTGAGCTCCATTGGGTTACCCTCTCAAAAAGAAAGAGCAATTGTAATGTCTATCGTTTAGGAACCATCTCGTCCCCATCGTCGAAGTTTTGAAAAAACTTGTATAGATCCGCCCAATGACGGAAGAAAGAAGGGCTGGAAAAGACAAGCATGTAAAGGCTATTGCCAGGCCCAAGAATAGTAGACTGGAAGTAACCCACCCCAAAAACACAGCTGCAATAAATCAAAAGGCCTCAAAAGGAGGCTACAAAACTGCCCAGAGTAGTTCCCAATACCACAGCTTGGAACCAGACAAATCAAAACCCAAACAGCCGCCAAAAACCTACCCCTACAGACCCGCCATTGGACACTGAGAAGTGTTTAACCCAGTGCGTTTCCGCTAGTCAAGACCGGAGACTTTCCCCAAAGCATTGTTGGACGCAATTAAGACGTCTTTAGTACGCTTTGATTGTTACAATTCTTTGGTTCATCTTGTAGAGAAAAGAAAGAGGGAAAAGGAAGAAACCGATTTGAAGGTGAAAATTTATAGTTGGGAGTTGCTGCGTAAATCCCAGTCCAGCCTGTAATTTACCCGTTCCCAGCATAGCCCCCCCGGGCGAGCGAAAGAAAGAAAATTTTGACAATATCATATGGACGGCGGGTATACACCAATAGCGTTTTCGTTAAAAAAAAAAAAAAACCATTAAAGTTTCGAAATCAAAATAAATCTCATTCACAATAAATACAAAAACAATATTACAGAATAAAGCCTCACTCATCTCATCCCTCTCCCCAAGTACATACTACTCCTTCCCAAGAACTAAAACCCCTTGAATGGTTGCTAGTTCTTTTATATATATATATATATTTTTTTTTTAATTTTTTCTTATAGACTTAATTCAGGAAAAGCTTCGAATAATACCGCTGCAGAGCCCTTTTTGGATATGTTCTTCAACCCAGTTTTCGTTATTCTTGTAGTACTCGCCGCACCCACCACAAGTGCCAGACACCTTTGCTCGGTGTTCTGAACGAGTGCCGGAAGGATAACTGAAATGCCGGGCTTTTAAATGTGTCTTGTACGTATCTCGTCGCGAGAACCCGCCGGATGGGTGGCATGGCGACTCCGAATCGTGGTCGTAGAATGGACAATTGTAGGCCTTTTTACTGGCATGCTTTTTCATGTGCCGAGTCAAGTAGCCCTTAATTCGGAACGACGCACCGCAGCTCCCACACACAAATTGGTGTTTGGTTGTATTACTTGTCGCAGCCGGGTCTTTGGACGACGACGAGTATGATGCGGTGGATGCAGGTGTTGAAACGTGAGATGCAGGTGTGGTAATGTTAGATTCTGGTGATGGCTGCTGCAGAATCGGACTCTGCGTCATCATCGGGTCTGCCGGTGATGTCTTTGAGTAGTGATCGTACACTGGGTATGACGAATGACTAGACACACTAGACACTGGCGAAATCACCTCTTGATGTGGTTGTTGTTGGTGATGATGTTGATGGTGGTGGTGCTGCGGCACCGACACCGGCTGATGAACAGCCATATTGTTTGCAGTCTGGTAATCCAAAAAACCCCAGTCTTCTTGTTGTGGTGGAGGTGGTTGGTTCTGTAGTGGCATCATAAACTCATCGTATAGAGGCATCTGCTGCTGCTGTTGTTGTGGGGGTGGTGGTGCCGGCTGCTGCTGCTGAACTGGGAATTCTTGATACTCAGTCCATGCTACTGGTAGACTGTCAGTTGGCGCAGTTGGACTATTGGAGTACATCAGCTCTGGCGGTGACTGGCGATCAACCAGCTCTGGGGAATACTCAAATGCAGAGCTAACCGAGTCGGACCGGTCGCTCATATATTCGTATTGAGAAGCTTGCTGACGTCTAGACTTGTAATCGTATGGCGCAAACCCATTTTGTTTTTGGCTGCTTCGTCTCATAACGAACTTGCTGTTGGCTGCCGCTGGTTGTGGTTGTTGTTGTTGTTGTTGTTGTTGTTGTAGTGGTGGTGGCGGTGGAGGCTGTAACGGCGCTTGTGTATGATCAACAACCGGTTGAAAATCGTCAAACTTTTGAAAGTCATCAAAGTTATTAATCGACATGTCAAATACCGGAACTGTGTGGTTGTATTCCTGGGCCACGCTCATCACGTCAACTGGAATGTAATCGTTTTCATAATAAGGCATATCCCATCCTACCACATTTCCGTGCGTATTTTTAAGTTGTACAAAGTCAAAGCTAGGGTCGGTAGCACATGGTGTTGGATGGCCCTTCTTGCTTGTCGCAATAATGCTCCGGTCCACTTCAATTAGTTGCGGGAATAATGAAGGGGTCGGTGTGTTCTTGTTGTCGCTTGTATTCTGATGCTTTGCTGTTGTCGGTTTGGTTGGCGCCCATAACGCCTGTTTAAAAAAGCTCACAATCGAAAACGGGGAAGTGTTTGGCATTATTGACTGGCTCAAGCCAGACAACCATGATAACACACCACCCGTGAATATTGACGAACGAACAGAGATTCTCTTTTCGTCAGTCATTATTTTTGGTCGTAGTATATAGTTGCTAGATGTTGAGAAAGAAAGAAAGAAAGAAAGAAAGAAAAGAGAGAAGGGAAGGAAAAAAAAAAAAGGTAAAAATAAAAAAAAGTGGTTGTCGAAAAAGGAGAAGTAAAAATAGGGAAGATTTTTTTTCTTTTGTGCTTATGCGTTGTGCATACAAGTGCGCAGTGCCCAACAGGGGAGAGAAGAAGAAGCGACGAATATAAAATAAAATAAAAAAAAAGATACCGTACCAAGAATTCCGGTCAGAAACCTATGATGTATTAATTAGTTAACGGTATGTACGAATGTTTTTGAAAATGGAAAAATTTTCCTCAAGTGCTACCGAGCTTTAATAACGACAAAGTGGATATTTTTGGTCTATTTTTATGGCATCCGTTTTGTACGTATATACCCAGAGAATTGGGTCAAAACCGCTTGGGGCAGGGAGAACTATTGAAGAAGGTTGGGCTGTCTAGAATTGCTTTTTCATTGCCTTGCCATCCATGGATATTCTGTAGGTCTTAAATCACCTCCATTTTGGTGCCGTGCATGGAGACCGGTGCCGACTCACATATGGCCAGCGCGCGAGCTATAGCACTATAGCACATTTATATATATATATATGGACTTCATATGCTTAAGCTTATGTCTTGCAAGTTCCAGTATACATATATACGCGTATAAACCTGAACACCGCGGTCGGTAATAACCAACTGCTCTAGAGTACAACTTGGTCGACCAAAACGGCGGTGTTAAATAGACTAAGTTGCTTTACTCTGCTCAGTGAACTTCAGCAAGCTCGGTTTTATTAAAGGCTTATCTAAAATCCAATCTGGCTCCCGCAGCGCAGTAAATGATCGCGATATTTTCAACCAGCGCTAGGTGTGACATATTATATCCGCCACGTGCAGCCCAGTCATGATTATATAAGAGCGGATTGGAAGTTGCATTTTAAATTCAATTGGTCGTTTTCTTTTTTTTTTTTTTTTTTTTTTTTTTTTTTTTTTTTTTTTTTTTTTTTTTTTGGTTGTTGGAAAATTTAAAAGATCTAAACCCGTTGGGTTGGTTTACGGTGTTTGGACAGACCATAATTGTTTGAGATCAATCTTGAGGAGGGGGACGTCTAATCCAACTTATCGATAGTCTCTTGATACGAGCATAATCCCAACGGCCAGCGTAATCTGGCGCATTTGCAATGCCGCGGTTTACTATCGATCGATCAGAAAGAAGAATTATGGCTCAGCTATAAGCTTAGCGCCATCTGGAAACGTGCGCGCGCCAGCGACAAAGGACGTACGTACGTCCCAATATATATTGATTGATAAATTTATATAAAAAAAAATCCGAGACAAGTGCTACGTAATGTAATGCGTGATATTAATGCTTGAGCGCCGTAAAGTAACGTTCTATAGTATCAGATCGGATACGTATACGGAGGCGCGGGCGCCCCGAGAGACATGCGCAGCCAATCAGAGCGGAGTGTGGCAAGTGGAAGGAGAGAGGGGTCGGGATTGCCATTCGCCGATCACATGGCGCGCTCTCGAGATCTGATCCCGGCGCCAGTGCTCGTTGACCGGCGCGGCGTAAAATCACCATAGCAACTAAAGAACTTAAGCCCGGCCATAGAGCCAAAGGCCTGTCCGGAATGCTCAAAGCCTACAAGGTAAGCTTAGGCTCAACGGCTGAAATTAATAAATTTCTAATTACACTCGAGCCTTATAAAGCCCTAGTAGAAATTTTATTATTATTTTTGTTTGAACTGGCCGGTTTCTTCTCGATTGCTTTTTTTTTTTATTGTTTTTTTTTTTTTTAAAAAAAGGCCAAAAGGTTTTCTCCTCAAGTAGTAGCCAGCTTATAACGATACCAATTGTAGGCAATAATCGCGCAGAGGGTAGTCACCAACCCAAACGAGTTGATCAAGGTTAGACGATCACCAAACGCTAATGCAGCAACTAGTAGTGTGACCAGTTCTTTAAAAATGCCAGCAATGCTCAAAGTCAGCACGCTTGTTCGGTTGAGCAGCATAAACTCGCTCAATGTCATGCAAAAGGCAATGATACCGGGCACGGCCATGATCAATAGCCCGCCCGCAAGACCCTTCTGTTGCCACAAGTCCGCATTGGCAACGTTACGAGGCCCGTCCAAAAACATGCCAATAATGAATAAAAACACGGCCATGATTGGCGATAGATAGAGAATAGTCTGTAGCGGGTTATTGTGTGTCGAGAGGGCTGAGGAAGAATGATCTCGTTTCATGAGGATTTGGGTCAGAGACCATCGCAGCCCGCTGCATGCGGCGGCGCTTATAACCAGAATAAATCCAACCAGCTGAAACTGCGTCTCTCCAGCTACCATCATAACCACCCCTGCTGTCATGATGGCAATGATACCAGTAAGACGCAGCGTAGGTCGTTCTAGTCGAAACAAAATGCTAAAGATTAGTACAAACCCCAGGTTTGATGATTTGACCATGGTATAGAATGTTAGCGTCACCAACCGCATGGACGAGTTGCCCATGCCAATATCACCGGCACTAGCTGCTGCACATGGTACAAATGTTCGTAGGTACTCACGCCAAGGGAAGGGTTGTCCTGGTGTTGCATTCCCGCTAACACTGCCAGTACGTCTTTGATGGATTCTGATAACCGCCCAAGCCAGCAGCGACTGCACAATTTGGTGTCCAGCAGTGGCGGTGACTGGGTACGGGAAATTGAGCTTATCCTCCGAAAACATCCACTTGTTGTAGACTGAAATAGTCACCGAAAAGGCGTACCACATTACAATAAATATCGAGCTGACCGCGGCATTCACAATCCAATCGTCCTTCTTCTTCTTCAACTCATCCGCCAACAACATCCGCTCGTCTTCTTCCGTGTTGGCAATACCATCCATCGTCGTCCCTGTCATTGCCTCATCAAGCTCGCCCTCCTCTGACGACGATGAGCTGCTGGTTACTCCTTGCATTTCTACTAATGACGCGTCCGTCTTCAAGTTGCTGCCTCGTCGGGAAAGGGGTCGTTGTGTGTCTTCTGTCCCGCTGCTGTCGGTGGTTGTAGGAGGAGGTTCCAGCCTTGAGTAATTGGCCATTGTATTTTTGGCGAGGTTGTCAGATGATGAGCTAGCAGCTATAAATGTTCGTCGGGTGTGCGTGTGTGTGTGTGTGTGTGTGTGTGTGCGTGTGCGTGTGCGTGTGCGGGGGAACTCTAGAAATAAATTTTGAAAGGGAAAAATTTTTAGAAGGCCCCCATCAACAAAGGGGTTGATGAGAACTGCCCAGCTAAGGCCCCTGAAAAATACAAGGGAAGAAAGAACTCAACAAGCAAATAACCCCGATCCATAAACTTCTATAAACTCATACATATGAGGTTTCCCAATGCCATATGATCAATTGTTCATGTGCATGATATCGATCGAAATCTTGAAATTTCAAAAACGCGTAATTAAGACAATTCTTAAGGTCCTGTTGGATCGATCGAGAGTGATTACATTTTGTACATATGTTTGGGCAAGCATAATTAAGGTTGTCGCTGTTTTTGGTTTGAATGTTGACATAGACATAAGAACCGTGTAAGAAATCGTGTTTGTCTGCAGGGTTTACACGGCTATCGCAACAACAACAACAAAATGTTTGTGCCTGGATTAGAAGTCGGCGTTTCTTTAAGAATAGTTTCAACCGCTCAGTCTATAGGCGGCTTGGATTTTGAAATGGGCTTGTAAAAGCTTTTAAAGGTTAACAATCACCTCGGTTCGCAAGATTTTCCATTATATATTTATAGAACCAGTCAGTCCTTGTCTCATTGGGACGTTCAAACACGCGACTTAAGCTACTCAAGTGCGGTAACGCGTTTCAGGTTGTTATACCCTCAAATCACCGATGGACTCCAGGCAAGACAGCGCAGGGATTTATAATTGATATATAAAAAGCGGCTCAAATCTACCACATTTATATGTTGATATCTGTGGGGAAACAATAAATGGCTTGAGAAGAAAAAAAACCACAAGACTTTCAAATTTAAAGAGGCTAATAGTAAATGGATACGGGATGGAAACAAATGGTCGAAGTACACGTGCGTATCGGTGCCCCAAAAAGAACCCAAAAACTATCAACCAAAGCCGCGATCGTAGATAGCGTTGAATGATTCCTTGCAATAACGACGTACTTTGGGCTCTCACACTAGCTGGGCTATATCTAATTGGTGTTTCGAATATGAACACAGGCTGCACGGCTGGAGCAAAGGTGGACTTGGAGGTCAATAGAAGACTCAACTTCCGGTATTGTAAACTCTAGGAACAAAAATGCGTCGTCTCATCAAACAATGAGGAGTGCACATAACTATCACTGGCGTCCTAGGTTTGTTTTAAATTGGGCACTCATTTATCATTACAGAAGGGCCTTGTACCAAACTAATTAATAGAATGCTCTTCGTGGACCCTTACCGTATAAAGCTAGCCTTGCCATGCCATGGACCATCGCACGGAAATTATGGACAACACCTATATATATAAATCCATCGTGCAAAATGCCGGCAACGGTGATGTAACGTCTAAGATGGCGTCATTAAGCTGGCAGTTAATTATAAACTAGGACGTCTGTTTATAGATGTACATAACGCCCAATTGTTAACATGTACCTATAGCGCATATATTAATTCATAGCCTTATGAATAGGTAAAGACAAGAAAGAAAAAAACGCAGTACAACCCTAAGTCGTTAGTACCACGTAGAGCGTCGTTTTCCTAATATTAATAATTATAAGCTATAGCCCGCGCTATTTCTGACAGCTGCCATGGACCGGAAGAAATTTTTTCTTCTTCTCGAAACCTCGCTCGCCAAGACACTCGGAACTCGCCGCGGATCGAAACTATGCAATATGTTCGTATAGTACTATAACGTACGTTTAAGAGCGCTCAACTATAATTGACCGATAGCTAAGCTATAACCTTCGTCTTATAATCGAAAAGATTCTGATATAGGAATTTCGTGGGGCCGGGTGCTAACGTTCTACTACTTTGAGGACGTTTTCATCAGGATACTTAGTTAAAACCTTACGTACTTATGATTAATTGGACAATTTTCGTAGGCAGGCGGCGTAAGCTCAAGCGCGATCGAGCGCTAGCGCTGTTCATAGGTTGAGTGTTGAGACACATTTTCATATATATACTTGTATATATATATATATATATATACATTTATTACTGTTAATTAAATTGAAGACAGGCCTCCGGAAACGGTCGACCTTAATTAAGTAATTACACGCCTTATAAAATCATATATACTGTATACATATATATATACCATGGAGCTATATCTATATCTATATATATAGACCATTAAATTTCCGAGCGCCTTGATGTTTGAATTACTAGTACGTAGTACTGCTGATGCTATATAGCAGGCTTATTGTTTAACGTCTCACCTACCGGTATTAATTTTATTGAAAAATTGGGGGGAGACAAAATTGATATCGGGGCCATTTTCCCGCCGCCCAGTAGTACCAAGAATAGATTTCAAAATGCAAAATTTACCGTAATTACTAGAGCTCAAGCCCCGCTAAGTCAGGCCGCGTGCGCATGAGCCATCAGCTACCTTACATCGCCCGCTATTTTGTATACTCACTCAAAGTACTCGCGTTAACGATCGATATTGGAAGATCGATCAAATGACGTCAACCCCGCCAGTACTTAATGATCGCCTAAATGTTTGACGTAAGCACTTTTTTGTTTAATTTTAGGCTGTTTTACCTCGTCAAACTTAAAAATAAAATTGGGGAGGGTTTTCCCTCTCTCTCTCTCTTTTTTTTTTTTTTTAAATTTTTTTTTTCTTCCCATCTCCTTTTCTTCACTATTTATAAACCGATCCATCTGCTGTAAAACTCCTTCTTTACGACAAATAAGAATTCACAGACCCGACCGATGGCTAGGTTAAACACGTTCAACGTGGTACTACTTTTAACGTGTCTAGTATCGATATTTTTTGCTACTGCGGCCATTGCATCACCCCAACAAACCACCACACAACAACTGAGCGGCTATACCCATTACAAACTTTATGCCGCGAATAACGACAACATAATCAAGCGAGATGATGATGATGATAATAAGAACAACAACAACAACAACAATGAGAAGAATCCGGATCTAACCGACGACACGCAGTTTCGGAGCATACCCATGAAGGAGCCACGGCTATACGCTATGGATGTGAAGCTAGGGGGTCAAGACTTTTCGCTCAATTTGGACACGACGACCAATAATGTCTGGGTGTACAACTCATCGGTAGCCGCCTGTAAAAGTGGGAAAAACAAGCATTGTGCGACGGGCACACGATATAACAAGAAAAAGTCCAAGACGTATACAAATTTGAGTCTGGATTATAATGTGTCTAGCCCAGATGGGACATATGCGTCTGGGGAATATGCATTAGACACGTTGGAGATTGGAAACGATATTAAAGTCAAAAACTTTACGTTTGGGCTTGTCAACACTACTACAAAAAGTTACTCTCCTGGGTCGTTTGGCCTCGGGTTTATGGGCGATGGTAGTACCAACGATCACGATAATTTCATGACGGCGATGCGGTTCTCGGCCCAAATATCATACCCGCTAGCCTCGTTTTGGCTGCGACACGGGCAAAATGACGGGGGTGGTGTTCTGCTGGGGGCTATTGACCAAGACAAGTATAAAAACGGGCTGAAAGTGATGCCAATGAATACAGTTGAGGGTGCTTCACAACGCTCGCCTTATATCCAGCTGTCTCGACTAGGGGTTTGTGGGCGGTCGGGCAGTGAAAAGAACTTGACTGACGAGCATTACGACGAGCCGGTACTGATTGACTCGACCAGCGAGTATACATATCTACCATACGAGACGATTGTGGAGATTGCCACCGAGATGGGCGCCTCGTACAAGAATGACGGCAACTTTTGGCATTTGAGCTGTGGGTATCTGCAGTATCTGGGAAATGGGACCCTAAACTTGTATTTCCACGACGCCAAGATTGAAGTGCCTTTAAAAGACATGGTTTACCCTGTTTTGCAGTCTAATGGGAAACCAGCAAAGTATTCCTCATCGGGCGAGGCGATGTGCGCACTACGGTTCCGAGATAAAGACTCGATGGGCCACTCATCAATCGGCACCACCGTCTTGTCATCAATGTATACAGTGTTTGACTACAACGTGCTGCATGTGGGTGTTGGCCAGTCCAATGTCAACTCCACCAAACAAGACATTAAGTTGGTGTCCAACAACTTGACCAAGATTGATGGTGTCTCGATGATAACCCCGTCATCGCTTGTTCCTGTGGTTACATCCACGCCAAACGTCACTGGTGGGGCTGCCGGCGCACAAGTCTTTGTATCAAACGACCATCTAATCACCACTGGGTCCGATGTCAGCCCTGATCCTACCGATGACAGCCCAATGCCAAAAACGTCGGCTACATCAACGAAGCGAATCACCGCTGCGGCGCCAAGTCTGCTCGATAACAGTCTGGCGTTCAAACACATTGCATTAACCATAACGATAACGATCTTTACGCTACTACTTGTACTCTAACCCTTTTTTTATTATAATAATAATGAACAGCAAAGAAAAGAAGAAAAAAAATGTCAAAACCTTGTTTTTTAAATAAATATACACATTAATGCCAAACCTCTTTTTTTTTGTTGTTTTTTTAAAATTTTTTTTTTTTTTGTCGTTGATATAAATAATTATTTCTTGTGGAATTTCTTGAACACCAGCTGGTTCTTCTTCTTCTTGTTCTTGCCGCCGGCCTTCTTGAATGCATCGTTTCTTGATCCTTTCCATCCGCTTGTGGAAACCTTTTTGACTTCACCGTCGTCAACGTCCATAGCCCCTTCGGTTTGTGCTTCTCCTTCGACGCCGCCCTCCTTTGGCTGTTTATTTTTTTCATGTAAACTCTCGACGGCGTTGAGAAGTCGTTCCCGTTCCACAGGTCCAAAGACCTTCTTGCGTAGGTCGTTTCGTGCCTTGACTCTGTCCTTTGCTCGTAGTGATTTTGCCATGTTTGTGTGTTGTTGGAATGGATTAGATGGATGGCAGAAAATTTGTGCTTTTTGGGACCTAGACAGATTTTAAGCCGCACCGAAGGAAAGAAATATTTTCCCGGGACGGAATAAAACGTTTAGGGCTTTTGGTTTCCCAAATCGGGGCGAGTCCCGTCCGGCTGATTAGGGTTTTGCCGTTGGGAGAGAACCAGCTCAGTCAATTATTACGCAGTACATGTCAGCATGGGTCACAAAAATGCGCACGCGCCCCTCCTCCTCCTCTTTGAAAAATTTATCGAGTACCCAAAACTTTTTTTTTTCCCCCCTTCTCCATCTTCTCCTAGAACAACAACGACAACACCTTTAATAAACACCAATAATGTCTAACTTGCGACTACAAAAGCGACTTGCAGCCGACGTTTTGGGCGTTGGTCAGAGAAAGATCTGGTTGGATCCAAATGAATCCACTGAAATTGGCAACGCCAACTCTCGTATGTTGCTTCCATGCACATCAAAGAGAATGAAGAGGCCGCGTTTTGTCTTTTCCCAGATCCTTTGCAGTTTTAAAAGAACAAGGGGTATTGACGTGTTGGTTGCCTAACAAGCAAACTGACCTCGCCCTGCAAAGTGTCACTTTCTCTAGATAGATTTTTAAAAAAAGGAAAGACACTTTACTAACTGATTTTTTTGTATAGGACAAGCTGTTCGAAAGATGGTCTCTGATGGTTTGATCATTGCCAAGCCAGCCATTGGTCACTCTCGATCTCGAAGCAAGGCCTTGAAGGAAGCCAAGCGAAACGGTCGACACACTGGTTTGGGTAAGCGAAAGGGTACTGCTGAAGCTCGTATGCCATCTGGTGTTGTTTGGATGCGACGATTGCGAGTTATCCGACGAGTCTTGGCCAAGTACCGAGAATCTGGCAAGATTGACAAGCACTTGTACCACGAATTGTACAAGTTGGCCAAGGGTAACGCTTTCAAGCACAAGCGACAAGTGATTGAGCACGTTATCAAGGCCAAGGCTGAAGCTGCCCGTGAAAAGGCATTGAAGGACGAAGCCGAAGCCCGACGAATGCGAAACCGAGCTGCTCGAGAACGAAAGGCTCAACGAGCACAAGAAAAGCGGGACGCTTTGTTGCGAGATTAAATCATCTCTTCAACATAGTATTATTATATTGTATAATGGTATTCGGAAAAAATTTATATTTGTAATATGATATCTAATGAGTTTATGACGAGAAAAGAAAAAAGAAGAAAGAATTTTGTTTTTCCAGTTTTTTTGAAAAGAAAAAATAGAAAAAAAATTTTAATTGAAAATCTTCGTCATCCCAATTACCACGCTTTTTATTACACACACACACATGTCACTACCAATGTTTAGATCAAGATTTATCCAGAGATCGTTGACGGCTACAGCGCGGCGGATGAATAGTACTGTCCCGGCCGGGATGGATCAATATGAACAACAGATCTACGCCAAGCTGAAGGACCAGTTTAAACCCCAAGACCTAATGGTTAAAGATGTGAGTGGGGGCTGTGGGTCAATGTTTGCAATCAACATTGAGTCGACGCAGTTTAAAGGCATTCCAATGATCAAGCAGCATCGATTGGTCAACGAAGTACTGAAGGAGGATATCGCACAATGGCATGGCCTGCAACTGAAAACTAGTGCGCCAATGCCAAAGGAGTAGAATACGGCTTGCACTCTTTACCCTTTACCCCAAAAGAAAGTAAAAAAAAAATAAAAAAACTCCATGGTTTTTTCCGTGGGCCGTTGTTAAATAACTCCGCTTTATAAAATATATAGATTACAATACCGGACCCGTAAGTTGGTTGTGCATTTAATTCGTAAAATGCGGAAAACAGTATTGAATTCTCCGCGTTTATATGCGATATGTATGGACGTTCGAGAATAAGCTTACCCCCCTCCCTCGCCCATTCATCCAACCCCAAGAGCACCAGTTTTTGTGTTGAAAAAAAAAAAAAATGGTAAAAGACCCCCCGTCTTTCAGCTATGGATAAATACGTTTTAAAACGGCAAAATGGATGAATAAGAAAGGTGGGTTATCAAGAGAAAAAAAGGGCCGGGAAAAAATGTGGGGAAAGAGCAGGGTATTAAAAATGGGGAAAACTGGCTTGGTATTTTACGTATACCGTTACCCCGCGGCTGGCCTGATTCAAGCCATATATAGGGTGCAGCCGTCGAAAGCACAAAAATAGTTGTATATATAAACTAGCGACGATCCGCCGGAATATATAGAAGAAGAAAAGAATGACATTGCTTTATCTGTCTTATCTTCAAAACACACAAATATGGAAAAGGACACAGTGACTGAAAATGTGCAGCCCGATGTGCCAATCGTGCAGGACCGGATGAACGAGTACTTGCCAGATTATGGCCGGCCGTGGTACAGAGTGAACCATTTGCTGATACTCAACTTGCTACTGTACGTGCCCATGCTGTCAGTAACCACCAACGGTTATGATGGTAGTATGCTTAACGGGTTGCAGTCCTTGCCACAATGGCAGGACTATTTCAATGAGCCGACTGGGGCCAGGCTTGGTGCTTTATCCAACGGTACCACGTTTGGAACGATTCTAGCCTTCCCGATCGCTGCTCTAATCAGCGACAGGTGGGGTCGAAAGACAGGGATTGCTGTCGGTGCTGTTATCGTAGTTGTTGGCGCGGCATTGCAAGCTGCCGCGCAAAACTACACCATGTTTCTAATCTCACGTTTCTTGCTGGGGTTCGGCTCGTTAATCTCAGTGGTGGGTAGTCCATCGCTAGTGTCTGAGTTGGCATACCCTTCCCATCGAGGTGTGGCCACTGCCGTTTACAACACCCAGTGGTACCTGGGCGCTTCGGTCGCCGCGTGGGCCACGTATGGCACGTATTTCATGCACAATTCGTCTTGGAGCTGGAGAATGCCAAGCCTGTTGCAAGGGCTCATGCCGCTGCTACAACTAGCTCTCGTCTACTTTACCCCTGAATCCCCTCGATGGATGGTCAACAAAGGCAAGTATGACGAGGCGCGGAAGGTGTTGATGCGATGGCACGCTGGTAATGACGAAGCTATTGGCGGGGAATTGGTCGACTTTGAAATGGCCGAGATTGTTTCGGCCATTGAACACGAAAAACTCCAAAAACAAGTTTCATACAAGGAATTCCTGCGAACCAAAGCCAATCGATGGAGATTGTTGATCATCACCATCTTGCCATTGGCCATGCAACTATCCGGTAACGGGTTGATTAGTTATTACAACCGGCTGGTGCTAAACTCTATTGGGATTACCGAAGCCACTCGGCAGCTGGAGATTAACGGTGGGTTGATGATTTACAACTTTGGCACGTCTGTCATCTTGGCGGTTGTGGTAAGCCGACTGCCGCGTCGAGGCATCTTCTTGCTCGGCATTGGGCTCATGCTGCTAACGTTTGTAATCTGGACAATCCTATCTGCTGTCAACCAGAAACGGAACTTTGAACAACAGGCGCTAGGCCAGGGCGTCCTGGCCATGATCTTTTTGTTCTACGCGTCTTACAACCTGTCCATGAATGGGATGCCGTACTTGTACATTACCGAAGTGTTGCCGTACAAGCTACGTGCTCAAGGTATCAGCTGGGTCAACTTTGTCACTCAGGTCGCGTTGTTGTACAATGGGTTTGTCAATCCTATCGCGATGGAAGCCATCGAATGGAAGTACTACATTGTCTATTGCTGTATCTTGGCTGTTGAGTTTGTGGTCGTCTTTTTCGTGTTCCCAGAAACGCGTGGCTATACTTTGGAAGAAGTGGCTATCGTGTTTGGCGATGCCCCTGATATCCACCGAGTTGTTGAAAAGAAGAATAGTATTGAACATGTCGAGTCTGTTTAGATGAAATTTTTTTTTATGATTTATGGGTTTATAGTTTTGATGTTTTGATGTTTTTTTCTTTCTTATTTCAACCGAATGGTAAACTTCCTCCGTTTACCGCCGTATGCTCCATCATTTGTTTTCTTCAACTTTTACAGCCACTTCCATCAAAAACCACTCATGAGGGGGATACCGATGACATTGGTGTTACTAGCTTCCGAATTTATGTAGCTTACACACCGGAACTGATATCACATTTTGGGAGAAGAAAGGAAAAAAAAAAAAAATTGCGCGCGTGTGTATACGGATTATATAATCACCGACACGCTGTGCACACTTTCAAGTTCCGGAAATGTCTCAAATCCAGGCCCTCCACAGACACGTCTCTGACACCGTATGCCCCAACGGTATACGCCTGTAGCTTCTCCAGCCCACTCAGACTATCCGCCTTGCATAAGAATGAAACGTCGGTCTCCATAAGCCGGTGGTACTTGCGCTTCAAAGTCAGTCTCTGCAGTTTTGGACAGTACTCATTGAGCAGTTTAAGCCAAAACTCAAACGACGGCCCGTTATCCTCAACCCAAAACTGCACCAAGTTGGGGACCTTTTCAAGCAACGATTCGGCCTCCCCACTGGAAAGGTTAGTAGACCCCTCGTGTAGCTTGATAGCCTTAATGTTTCTCCAGAATTGCTGCGAGGAGGAGCTGCGATCGTCGTCGCTGTCTTGGTTGTGGGCCCGCACAAACTCCATACAATGGTATGTCAAGTCAATCGACTCGACGCCCGAGCTTGTCGTCGTGAGGATGGCAAAATCTTCAGCCGACGCGTAAGCCAAGCTCACATCCTTCACGCCATTGTTGAGAAGAGTCTCGCATGCGGCCTTCATGAACATGGCGTTTGCGGGTTTGTTCCCCAGCATGAGCTCACAGGATTTGAGCGAGCGGCAATACTCAACAACACGCTGCATCCCGGCCAGCATGTTTTCATACGACATGTTGCAATTAGGACAGTTTTCCAAGTACAACGTCTCGACCTGTGGCGCCGTGAAACAATCTAGAAAGCAGGTCGGGCAGACTAACAGCTTTAGTTTTGGGAAATGCATGATACGCTCTTCAACACCACCCACCGGCGGCCGCGGCTTATCGGCGTAACAGACGCTTGTTTTGAACATTTTTCGCATGTGCCTGGAATACAGCCTGTTGATGCGGCAAACGTCCCAGCTCGTCTGTGAAATATTCTTGATGGGCGTGTTTTCTTGTCGGTAGTAGATCCGCCCCACCCCTAGAAACCACTCCCAGTTCACCAGCAGCAAGGGGATCAGGTTCTTTTGTTTCTTCCAGAACAGAACCCCATTTTGTTCAAAGTAGCACTCCCAAATATGCGATTTTAATTCAAGTGGAAGCTTGTCCATGATATGATATCAGAAAGAAGAAAGAGAAAAAAATTGTGTGTGTATGTTTTCCTTTGTCTTGGGAATAATAATAATAATCAACCTTATTCCGATTGCGTGATGCGGCTCGCGGAAAGAGCAGCTTGAATTTAATTAATTATAGGAAAGTTTCCATGCATGTACTTGTAAGCTTCAATCAGACCCTTCCCATGCGACATGGCAGCCATCACTACCAGCACATGGAAAATCTGGTGCGAATTGCCCCAAATGTCAAACTTGCCTGGCCAAACTCGCTCAGGCAGTCTAGCAGCGTACAACGCCGCACCACCGATATACAACCCGCCTTCTAGCACTACCCACCGAAGCTGGCACCGGTAAGAAGCCTCATTATAACCCATAAAGTAGATGCCAACCACAACCGGCAGGACCCCGCTCAGCCCATATGCCATAAACATGCTAGCCCGGAACGTTCTCCATTCCGGGGCTCTAAACGTATCATCTAGTGAGACTACCGCACAGACCACACCGAGACAGGTGATGAGCGACCATAGCACGTACTGGGCCGTTGTGTGCCCGTATAGACCATAGTAGATCATGGACAACATGGACGTGTCAATCAGAATGACGATTCCTAGGTAGTCGAGTTTGTTGCCTAGCCCCGAGATGCGGTCAGAATGCGATTTGAGAGTGTGGAACGTGGAGCTTAACCCCAAACACATCATGCAGCCTACACTAAACACAACCATCGCCAACTCGTCCTGCCAAGTCGTTGATGCATACCGAGGAACGGCAATCTCGATAGTAAGTAAAGGGAGCACCGCAAACACCAGTGAGGGGATCAAATGGGTGTAAATGTTGACCGTTTCGTTGTGCAGGTACGCTAGACTTCGCAGGCACCGTTGTATGCTGTTCGTCTCTCGGACATAGCCGGAATGAATGTAGTGGTTATCTCTTTGCCACTCCGGTAGATCATCCCAGTGGACAAGCGAGTTTCGTGGTGGTGGTGGTGGTGGTGATGGTTGCGACGGTGGCGTGGTGGTGGTGGTGGTGGTGGTGGTTACCTCGTTTATTCTATTCCGCAACTGCGTCTCCATTTTCTTTCCCGTCTATTAATGTGTTGGGGAAGGAAAGGAAATATTAAAAAAAAGTTGGGTATACTAATTATAAGCGCCATAGATCTGTTTTTTTTTTTTTTTTTTGGTTTCGCGCCTTCGCTCCCAAAGCAAGTGACTTTTTTTTTTTTTGGATGGACGGTACGCCACTGCATCGAAACTACTAGAGCTCGCAGAAAATGACGTCCTGCGCGTAACTTTTCAACTGTACTGGGTAGCGTATACACGTCTCACACACATTGCTATAGCGGGGATTGGAGCTTGGCGAGGAGGCGGCGACAGGCCCGGGCTGGAAAAGAGTTTGTGGCTACACGATCACCGGGGCACCGTTGTTAGCGGTTGATCTGGTTCTATACGATAATAAGAACCGGTTCCCAGCTATATATCACGTTTTCACGCGCATATGTCGACTACCGCAGCAAAACTGCCTCACGTATACTCTTTCGTTACCGCCTAGCTATTCTTTCCCGAGTTGAAGGGCGAGCAGCTTTGTTGGGCACGTTGCAATAGAATTCTCGCGAGACTTGACCTGACAATCCCAATGTTCACGGGACGGACTATATTGAGCTGCTGTCACCGACTGAGAGTATCGGCAGCCTGAGACGGCCACGAGATATCCGGAAAGGATAGATGAACAGATTGAGACATATGGTTGTCGTCCATGTCTTGAATTTTTTTATTTTAATTTTTTTTTTCGGAAAGATGGTTCCGGTTCGGGCATCGGGAGAGCCGCAAAGCAATTGTTAATATATACGGCATCATCATTATCACGACTTTACACGGATAAGCTCATAATATATCGATGATCAGCCAAACACCGGCCGGATCAATATACTTGCAAGTGGTCTAGGCACATGTATGACCATTATCCTATCGCCCGAGACCTCCCCGCGGATCAATATTGATAAGCCTTATACATACATGAATATGTATGAATATGTATAAACAGCCGTCGCGGGATGGGCCTGGACACAGAAGAGAGCCGGTCGGGTTTGTCAGGAAGAAAAAATTTTTTTTTTCTCGAAGTAATGCATATAGCTTTATAGATATCTCGAGCGCTCACTAACGCTTAATTCAATTTCGCTAATTTGAACTCTCTTGGTAAATGCCAATTGGCTAATTCGAGCCGCTCGCTCCCATCGGAATACCGACCGATCCGTACCTGGGCGGAAAGTGTGGGTGAGATGGGGCTGATATGCAATGTTCAAGGTAAGCACTGGAGCTCATCGACCCGGTCAGCACGCCGCACGACTCAATGCTTGGCCGACCTTTCGGCGAATATTGTCAGATTGAGACAAGACACACACACATATTATAAACAGGCCTCGCATCTGCACATCCCACGCCTCCATGGCAATATATATTTAAATTTAAACATTAATACTTATGTACAGAAAAAAAAAATTCTTATATGTATATATACTTAAAAAAACTACATCCGGATACACATATATGCATATATACGGTAAACGAGTTCCTTATATATTTGATTATAAGAATTCTGCAGCTGGACTATATAGTCATGTCAAAAAAAAAAAAAAAAAAAAAAAAAAAAAAAATAATACCAATTTCAAAACCCACATACTTGGTCTTGTAAATATATACACTGGAAAGAAAAATTATTAGGATGAAATAAATACAATTGGTTATATAAATAAAATAGACGTCATGAAAAGCCATACTCAAGCTCCATGTCCATATCCACATCGTCCAGGCCTGCAGAACAGTCGGGTAAGAGAGGAATCCCACCATTCTCCACGTCGAATTCTAGCGGCACGATGGGTGGGAATAGGGTTGGCGCTGGGGCCAATCCCGCATCAACGCGGTTGTTGTTGCTGCTGCTGTTGTTATCATTATTACCAAACATGGTTGTCGCCGTCGTCGTCGTTGCTGTTGTTGCTGTAGCAGCCGTCACTTCTTTATTCCTCCTTGTCTTTGAGCGGCGCTTTTTGTTCTTCTTTTCCGCCGGGTCCGCCTCTTTACCAGGTGTGGTTGTAGATGTATTCGCGGTTAGAGATGTGCTGGCCACACTACTAGTGCTGCTGTTATTACAGTCGTAGTACTCCTCCTCGTTGCAATACTGGAAATAGTCAGTGCAAGAAGAGGGGGGTTGTGGCATTTGGCAGAGAGGAGCGGGGTGGGGGGCGGAGGGGACTTTTTATGATCGTACAAGTGTGTGTTGGTGTCCGTTTCAGCACATTGTTGTTTGTTTCCGATGATGGATATACGAAAGAAAGAAAAAAAACGTGGTGCGGGTAAAAGTTTTTTTTTTTGTTGATGGATGAAGACGCAAAAGTGAGAAAGTGAGCTTGGTTTTATACAAAAATTCTGTTAGCTACCTTCTCATATAAATTTATAAACGGTTGCGCGCCTTAGTGCCTCGTACGGCTCTTTTTTTTTTTTTTTTTTTTTTTTTATTTAACAAGACCAACCCATCGCCCGCGCGGCCCCCCACCCACTGTTGTTGCAACCCAAAAAGAAAATTTTGCCTTATTAAAAATAAAAAATAAAACATGCCGTACGAGTGTGTGTTGTTTAGGTTGTTTATTCATGACTGACATCTTCAAGCCATTATATAAACACCATCGGCGGATCAACAAGCAAGATCTCGACGCTGCAGTACTGGATTGTTCAGATGTAGGCAAGTTTGCCAGCGAGCAGTATACGGTGACCGCCCACGATGCCCAATTCCCCAACTATGAGCAAGTTATTGCCGAGTTTTTGGGGGGTGATGATGATGATAGTGGTGGTGGTGGAAGTAGTCAACCTGCCCAAACTGGCTCAAAATTTGGCATTGTCACGATCGACCAATTACCCGGGCTTTGCATCGTGCCGCAGCTATTCTCCCCAAATGTACAGCGACGCCTTGTCGACTTGACGTTATCGGAGTACGTGCCTGACGAACGGCACGTGTCGAATCTTACACCGTTCTACCACATTCCCACACCTTTTGACCTCTTCCCTGCCGAATCGTACATGTTGAAACATAAGCATGGCAAGGCAGACACCACGATAGAGAAGGTGCGGAATAAACAGCTTCGGTGGATCACGCTAGGGGGGCAATACGACTGGACGAATAAGCAGTACCCTTCCTTCGACCCAGGCTCCAAACAGTTCCCGCAGTTCCCTTCCGAGCTAGAAAAGTTGCTCGGTGGCTTGTTTAACATTAAATCACAAGCTGCTATTGTCAATTTCTACTCGCCAGGGGATATCCTCTCTCCCCACCAGGACGTGGCCGAGCTGGTTGACCGGGATCTGGTGTCAGTCTCGGTTGGATGCGATTGCTTGTTTTATTGCGGAGAGGAGCGGTATACGGACGAGAAGGGTAAGGCACCCATGCAGATTCTGCTGCGGTCCGGGGATGTTATTATTATGGGCGGCGAGTCGCGCAAGGCATGGCATGGCGTCGGCCGTGTGTTCAACGACTCGGCCCCAGACTATTTATTGGATGAAAAGTATGGCGATTGGATCAAAACCAAGCGCGTGAATATCAACGTCCGCCAAATGATTGGGTAACCGTAATGCTACTCTTACAGTGCGGCTCAGTAGCCTGTGTTTATTGACAATTGAGTGCATTGACAAAATCTAAAACAAGGTATTATGATACTGTTTTCTACAAAATATATATATCTCCTTGTTTCTTTTTATTATACCGCGGCTCAGTATCTCCTTCGATCGGGCTGTGAAAAAGACATACTTGTAAGCGAGAAACGGGCAAGTTTTGTTGTTTTTTTTCAGGGTAGACTAGTACTACTATCCACAGGGGAGGGGCACAAATCTATACCCAACTCGAGTCTTCCCGGTGCGATCGATTGTTGACAATGTTGATTGCGTATCAAGGTTTGGACATGTTTCCAAGTACGTCGTCATGGCCAGACTTTTCAACAATCTATTTTGGTAATCTGCGCCTAAAGCAAGAAAAGCAAGCAGTAGTATCGTTTCAACGAGGATGGTGAGAGTACTACAGATGGTCTTTGATGCGCGCAGTGTTAAGCGCAGGTCATGATTAATGTCCCAAGCGTCTCAGAGTTGGTTACCCGGAGCGGTACCCCCCTGACCCACATTTCCAACGTTCCTTACTCTCTTAGCATTGTCGTTTTCATCCCCCCGGCAACATCAATGTGGTATATATTCGAAATAGTGCTCTTAATGCATATAGTTATAATTAATAGCTTTTATGATACTACATTGAGTCGGCGAGGTTGTGACGACATGACGCGTCAATGCCTCATCACGATTCATCGACTGCGAATTACGCATGGTGTCTTGGCTCAACTGTTGAGGAGTCTTGCCCTGTGGATGACGTTTTTCCAAGCCAGCTCTAGAGTCAGGCCAGACTGGGATATTCACCTATGCCCGCTAGTCCAGCGTGAAGCTACTCTAGTAAAACATTTATTGACTATGAATAGACACTGTTTCACGAGACAAGCCGTGACCTCTTCCACTCCACCCTGCAGCTCTTTTTCATCAATTGCACATCAATACATATCAAGACTGGGACTTTTCTGGTGCATCAAATTTCTGCTTATTGTCGTTTGGTAAGGTCAGCAGTAGCGGAGGGTGAAGAAAACGCGGGAATTATAATGTTTTTGGGCTTACCAACGTGACTTTAACCAACCCCTTTTGGGCGCGCGCCACGTGACTTACCAGCACACTCCAAATCCAATGCATATATATATCCACAATATTGATTAACGCGACGCACGCCC
>JAJLUJ010000058.1:0-56927 GCA_030564235.1 Blastobotrys elegans
GGCTGGGTTGTCAAGCCTGATTGAGACATGCAAGTGTAAAGGGTGCCCCTGAAATCCTTGTCACTGTTGAAATCTCAAAAATCGGGAGCCTAGGGGGGAATGGTTGAACCGGAATTGCGCATATATGTCCAAGATCGTTTGTGCTGTAAAATTTACATGCTCGAGATCTATATTAAGGGATATATGAACAGTCGCATTTGAAACTTTGCACGCGACTATAGACATAGAACTTAACGGCTAAGGACGTATATATATGGGTATCATAAAAATAGGCCTTAAGCTTAATTACCCACTTCCAACGGGCGAGACCGAAAAAACAGCGCTCGCCAAAAAGACGTCCGAGATTGGTAAGGATCGATGATGATACGGTCGACGGTTACCGATTCACCGTACGGACGATGCGATCGATCGGTCATAGAACACATTGCCCTATAAGGTCTAGCTAGCGTCTGCCATATAATTAAGGGCAGCCCATAAAAAAAAAAAAAAAAATTTTCAAAACCTGACAAGCTTGTTTGGAATTGGTGAGCTGCATATGGGAAAGGAAAAAACCTTGCCTACGTATACAGCTTAGTTTATTAAAAATATTATTTTGGATGCCTCTCATTCAATATTGCGCTTTATTTTTCTCTATAGAAAAGCTTCTCCCTTTCCCTCTCTCTCTCTCTTTTTTTTTTTTTTGTCTCTCTCTCTCTCTCTCTCCTCCTTTACTACCACTAATTATAACGATGCCACTGTTTTCAAGGCTTTCGTCGTACGGAAGCTCACCGTCCACAACGTCACTAAACAAACGACGCAGCATAGACACCTCCAGCACAATCAGCACCCGTCGCAGCAGCATGGACAGCCGGAGCTGGAGTCGTACCAACAGCACGTCCTCCTCAACCACGACCACGACGACCCCAACCAGCCCCAATTCGCCACTCTCACGGACAAAATCGCGCCTCTCGCAGAGTATATTCGGAAATAATAATAATAACAGCATCACGTCGCCGCCACAACAACGCAAAACGTGGTCGTTGGTGCCGATATCGAAGATTGATCTTTTGCCCGATACAGTGATTGTTCTCATTCTAGACTCGCTCTACCACGAACGCCGCAAACATGCCCTTAAACAGGCCCGACTAACTTGTAGCAGGATCAACAGACTCGTCCTTGACAACCTCATGCCCAATATCGAGCTTGAAATCGATCTTGAGAAGCCGGCCAGCAGCAGCAGTAGCAGCAGTGTTGGTAGTGATAAGCACCTTCACGTGGGCGAGACAAACAGCAATACGGGTAATGAGCGATGGGTGCTGGACACGATACGAGCGGTGTGTGAGTTTACGAAATACATTTACATGGGCAAGATGGACGAGGTGATCAGCTCCAAAATCGTTCACGTGACGATCAAGTTGCCATCGCGCCGGATAATGGACGACTACACCAATCTCCTCCGCTGGCCGAATATGAAAAACGAGCAATGCATGTTTGACTGGTGCGTTTCATACATCACCCGTGTCTACATACCCGCACTCCTCTCCATGTCGTTACTAGAGCTGGTGGTCCGCGACGAGCTGCGCAACTGCATGGGCGCGCTGGATCTCCTCAACGTTTCCCGCGCCGAGAAGCGACTTGTGAGCTATGGGTTTATGCGCGCCGAACTGCGCGGTATCAAAAAGTTTAAGCTGTGTTTGGATACGCTGGATATGGCGAAAGTGTACGCGCCGTGGGGGGTTGACGAGTTTGCGCTGGACGTGAAGACCAAGAAACGCGTCAAATCGAGCGAGTTGAAGCTGTTTTTGGAAAAGTTTGAAGCGTTGAAAGTGCTTGTGCTTCGTGGTGTACATGTGCATGAGAATGGGAGTGAGGATGAAAAGGCATGGCTGCCGAGTAGTGTGCAGACGCTGGATATGGACTATCATGAAGCGTCGACCAACCGGCTAACAAAACTGAATGAGGTTAGTGAGTTGATCATTTTTGCGAAACTGCCCATGAGCGCCAACCCGCTGATTGATTTCGATATCGCGCCACATCTCAAGCGGCTGAGTCTCATTGGCGTGTCGCTGGATGAGTTGGGCATGATCCCGACCACCATCTCTCATATTGAGATTTCCAGTGTGGGGAGTATCCATGGGTTCCAGCAGGTTGTTGATAAACTGCCGCGGCAGGTGGAGTCGTTGGTGCTGGGTACAGTGGGGGTTTCAAACCCTAGACATATACGCGAGTTGCAGCATCTCACGTTGTTGGAGCACCTGACTTTGCAGTTCAGCCCCGATTGTAACGATATTCCGATTGATCGGTATATCACCCCGTCGATGCTCTCTTTCACTGTGCATTGGGGCGCCACCCCGACTTTTTATAAAGTGATGGCCGCTGGCTACATAACGCCGGTATATATCACGGCCAGGGATTATTTATCAACTAGAGAAACCACTACCGTTGAGGAGGTGGTGAATGGGTACTGTATAGATGTCACAATGATGCGGCAGGAGTTGTGTGCTTGATAGAAGAGAAAACGTATACGACAATTTAAACGAGTAATTTATGAAACCTTTTAATAAACGAAAATCTACATCCCCCTATTGACTAGTGTTTTGACATAATCTGTTCTGCTAGCTATACCGTCCAGATAGGTATTGCATGATTCAGAATCACGCGCGATCATTGGCAGCATATTAATTTTTTGGTGCGCTAGTAAAACTCAGCTAACGCATATTATATACCGACAAACTGGACATCCGTATTCTCGTACACTTTAGACCCCTCAGAGTTTGCCCGAAATCGTTCGAATCGGATATCAGTTATCGGTGATGAAATCTATATAACGTATAAATACTTCTGAAACAGCCCAATTCCGGCCGGCGCATTTGGTCCGGACCCTAAAACTTGTACTATAACTATAAGGCCTTATACAGATATCGATACAAATTAATGGAATTTTTATGCATGTGTATAAAAAGAATCGCACTAAGCAATATAAATATAGCAACCATCACGTGACAACACGACAACATGACTACGTACGGATAGTGAGCCGAGCCGCATCTGTCAAACTGAACGAGAAATACGAGTCAAACTGCCCTTATATATATGAGCAAGGCCTTAATTATAAGCTCAAGCTCGGCTGTAGATTGGATGAACTGAACAAATCCGAATCGGACAGAAAGAAAAATCTCGATTGGGCTCGCGGGGGGGGGGGGGCTGGACTTTTTGTCTTTGTTTGTGAGCCCTTGTCTCTAGAATAGACAAGCCCCCCCCCCTTTTCCTCCCAAAGGTTCCGATCCTCACCTTATAAGGAAGGACTCATCTGACACTAAATTAAAATAATTTAAACTCTAACTATTCACAATATTCAATTCAACCGGAACACGAGTATATATATACATTGCAAGAGCTTTTTGTCCATCTATTCAGCCCAGCTCCATCATTGTCCAAATTGAAGCTGCAGCACACTCTGAACCCTTCAATTCAACTGAAACCGAAACCAGCCATCCTTATCCGCCCACAGTGTATACACGTGCATTACGTTATAGCTGCACCTAAGCCGGATCGATTCGAACAATTTAAACAAGAAAAATCGCGCAGCAGCAAGCCACTCCACTTTTTTTTTTTTTTTCCTTGAGCGATTTTTCCTTCTTTTTTCTTTCTTTAATTTTCGAGCCGATCAAAGCCGACATTTTTATTTTTATTTTTATACTTCTCCTTTCTTGTTGACACACACGACAACGACCGACGACTTTCTCACACCATGTTGAACAGGAGACGATCACAAAATCGGGCCAACTCTCTGTCGACGGCGTACACGGGGGTTGGAGCGCCACCGCCCAATTCCTTCGCCGCCAGCCCGGCTGCCCTTGCGGCGGCCTCATCAGTCGGTATGTCTAGATCAATGTCAATGAGCTCAAATTTGTCGGCGGCTGCAGCAGCAACTGCGTTGAGGAACCATTCGCTGACCTCGGAAAATTTAGATCAATTCAACCAGTTTGACCAGGATTTCAATGCCAGTCATCGGGGAGGTAGTATCAGCCGGCCTCTGTCGGTGGCCTCATACACTTCCGCCACTACTACTACTAAAAAGAATAGCATAAACCGCGCCCCCTCCACCTCGAATCGAGCCCGTCCGCCTCAGCCTTCATACTACCAATCGTCCACTGCAAAGACAACAAATGCGGACCGAACGCAGAGCCTGACTACAACGACAATTAGACAGCTAGGCTCGTTTGAACTGACTACCACCAAATCCATCCCACTTAAACAAACCCCCTCACTCCCGCAAATCCGTCGTCCGCAAAAGCAGAAACAGCAACAACAGAAACATCACAACCCACCGCCTTCTCAACGACAGAGGGGGTATGCCTCGTCAGTGCTCTCGTACGACTCTGATTTGAAACCGGTGGCTGAGGAGGATACGGTAGTCGACGACCGTCTCCTGCACTCCACAAAACACCCCATCCCGCCACGGTCTCGATCGCCAATCAAGTCGGCAATGAAGGAGTCGTCGCGGTCAGGGTCGCTCGTATCAACAAGCTCGGACGGTAAGCGGCGGTCTATGCACCGTGTGTCGTTCACGGGCGGGCTTGTTAGTGACGATAATAATAGCGCCGCCACTGCACTAAACGCGGCTGCTGCCAAAAAGGCTGCCACGGTGAAGAAGCCCAACAATAACAATAATAATAAGGCGGCGGCGGCCCAGACTCGTAAATCCACTACCACAAACGCCGCAAAAGCGGCGTTTACTAAAAAAGAAGCGTCAATGTTGCCACCTGCCAAGCGGGGAGGAGGGAAGCAGCAACGGTCTTCTAATGC
This sequence comes from Blastobotrys elegans, assembly GCA_030564235.1. Lineage (NCBI taxonomy): Eukaryota > Fungi > Ascomycota > Dipodascomycetes > Dipodascales > Trichomonascaceae > Blastobotrys > Blastobotrys elegans. Next base: position 4,789 of record JAJLUJ010000058.1, read on the forward strand.
GGCGGCTGCGGCGGCGGCAAAGAATCTGTACAGACAGGATGTGGAAGATGCGTCTGATAGCGGGGATTCCATCTACTCGGACGCGTTTGAGGACCCTGGCGACTATCAAGGCTTGATGGACGTTATGGGCTCATCCAAAAAGAAGATGAATAATAACAATGCGTCTGCGGCGGCGGCGAGAGGCGCTTCGGGAAGCCAACGTGTTATCGAGCCGCAAAGTCGGCAGCAGCTACGAAAGAGTAACAGCGTGAGGAAAAAGCAGCAACAGGATGGTAAAGCCAAGAAACGTGCCGCGGCGGCAACTCCTCCTCCTTCTTCCTCGAGGCAGCAGAAGCAAAAACAAAAGCAAAATCCACAGGCAATGGCAACGACAGCGCCGTCCTCGTCCTCCCCAGCTCACCTCTCACCGGTAGTTGGGAATGAACAATCAAACTCGCACAGTCCTGACGATATTCAGGCTCAGGCTCGCCAACTGGCCAAGCAGATGACGGCAAACTTGAACCTAAGCACCATGTCGGCGCCTATTTATGACGTGGACGACTCTGATTCGGACGGGGAGTGGCGCAAGCAGCGTGCGGCTCGGCGGCAGCAGGACCGGCAGAGCGGGTTTTCTGGGTTCCGGAAACAGATACCGACGGGGCAAGAGCCGCATCCGAGCCAGTCGTCTACCGGCATGACTGCGCGTGAAATGGCTGTCCAAATGATGAAGAGTCAGAAGGTTGGTAATGCAGGGACTGTGTTGAAACGCACCCCTTCAAACTCGTCGTTTGAGCGGGCTAGTAATGTTAAAAGCGGGTTTGCAGTGAAATCAATGCGAGATCAGCAGCAACAACAGCAACAGCAGCAGCAACAGCCGTCGTATTTCAACCAACCGAGCGCGCCGGACACTACCACTACTACTACTAACAATAATGCCGAGTTCAAGTCGCGGTTTGAGGATAGCGATAGCGAGGATGACGATGATTTTGCCATGCCTCCGTTGCCTCAATCGCCGCTCGAGTCTCCTGTGCAGTACCTCCGTCACGCTTCCACGTCAAACGAGAGCACGGGTGGTCAACAACAACAGCAGGGTAATAACGGCACGGCGTCGCGGTTTAAGGATGTGTTTTCCCCAAACAAGGAGGCCAAGTTTCTCATCCCACGAAAGTCGGAAGGGAAGCTTAATAATAATAATAGTAATACGGCGGCTCCACCTCAGTCGCTGTCATCTTCACCACCAAAGAACGCCCAGGTGAATGGCGGGGTTGACGCGTCCAAATCACGGATGATGAACCACCCGCTTCGACAAGCCGCGGCTCAACAAGGACAACAACAACAAGTACAGCAGCCGCATCAAGGCCTGCAGACTGGCCCAGCGGCGGGCATTCCGCCTGTGAAGAAGAAAAAGTTTAGAGGGCTGCGAAAGATGTTTGCTCTGCGGGATTGATCTTCATTCCTTTAATGTATAGTGTTTGATAAAACTATAGTAATAATTTAAAATAAAAAAGAATTTCCACAAAAGAGCAGAGGGAATTACGCCCCCGCCCGAGGCGACCTATTCGTGCTAGACGTGTTAAGATTATAGAATTAAATAAATGAAGAATACAATAAAACGTTATTACTTTGAGCTCGTGCTGACTTCCTTTTTGGTACCCTCTCGGATATGTTGAGCCATTCGTGCGACTTGCTCGTTTCGAGAAGCCTTGGACTCGTCAGAGGTGGTGGAGGCACCAGAGGACTTGCTACCGGAGAACTTGCTCTTTAGTGTTTGTGCGAAACCCATTTTTTTTGTGCTTGTTTTGTTGTTAAGAGTAATAGATAAGCTCCCCCAGATTTTGAAGAGCGGAATTGACCCGTATTTATACTTTTTTTTGGCGTCCTGTTATCAACGTATTCTCGTTCGGGTTCTAGTTCGGGATCTCTTGACAACCTGCGATTTTCAGTTCCGAAACAGGATATTGTCTCGGACCGGCCACGGCTGACCGTTCTCGCGCGCATGGTGGATCGATGAGCTCCGAAAGGTTTTGAACATTTTGTACCGCATTAGGAAACCATCATTCCTTCACACTACGTGTTTGGCTGCAGTTTTGGGAATTCCAATGCCATGTTGCAGAAATCATGAGTCTTGTCGACGCGAGATCGGGCATATATAGAGTTGTTACGTGCACCAAACGACGTGAAAAATTTTTTTTTTTTTTTCAATCTTGGCGGGGGTATCATCATGTGAACCTAATATTGCGAATAAATTAATCAAGATCTAATAAATCACGGTCGGCTTGCTGGACGTCGCCTCTAGCACCTCGCATATCATTATCATCCTCATCTGGAGGAATGGCCTGGTCCATTTCATCAATTCGTCGGCGGACTTCGCCAGCAACCCGCATGCCATCAGCCATGAGCCCATCAAACACGGATCGCAGAGTCCGTTGAGGTCTCTGCTGCTTGTCAAACACACCAGTACCCTTCTTGTCAAGGTGGATTGACTGTTGTAGGGTCGTGCTGAACAATGTTTCTAGTGTCTCATCGGCCAGAACCACCATTCTAAACGTGGCCAGGTTCATAAACAGAGGCTGGTTAGGGTTCAACGCGGCATTATGTTGCTGGTCCTCATCATGCTCAGTGTCAATCAAACTTTCCTTCTCGCGCTGCTGCTTTTGCCGCTGAGTTTCATCGCCTGGCATGGCGTACTCAAACCCACGCTGGATGAAATTGGACACTGCAGAGAGGTACCGCACCGACTGTTCATGCTGAGCCGATGCAAAATCAAGAGCTTGTGGCGATTCCCCCTCTGGAGTGTTTTGTTCAATATCCTGTTGCTGTTTGGCGAGTTTCTGTTTTGAGACGTTATCAAAGATTACTTCACCTTCACGAAACTGCCGAGTGACAAACAATAACCCCTCAGACATTTTCAAAATGCCTTCACGGTCAACAATGCTAGTCCCCTCGTCGTCATACAGTTCAAAGAAATAGGACATTGATGACATGAGATCGGAATCGACCAGTCGGTCAAACCCATTGCATACATTTTGGAGAGTCAGCGCGCCGTTAAGATTTGCATCCCACCTGGTAAACAACCGGTTGACGAAATCATGCTCCTGTCCTTTAATAAACTGGTCATTGTTGTACTTGGGGTTCATCCAGTCAACTATACCCGCCATAAACACACAAAACGTGTCGAGGTTAAGCTCAGTCTTGCCAGGGCCCAGCCCCAGTCGCGGCTCTTGCAATGCGGAATAAAACCGGTCGTATAAAGCACCCATATCGTCCAAGCTCAGGTTCTGTGGTTTAGTAAGGTTACGCAGCTGGGTCCGTTTGGCAAACAGTTCAATGTCTTCCAAAATCTGGTTTTCGTATTTGGATCGGCACCCATTGATCATGTCATCAGTCACGACCGAAAACTCTTTAAACGCAACCACCATGAGTTCCTGGAACCGGGTAACGTTCTTGAGCCGCTCGTTGCTGCTGTTTGGGTGTGCGCTTTGGTCCAACGTGCTAAAATAGTTTTTGAGGATGGAAATGACGGCACCATCGTCTTGAGCGTCCAGCAACTCCTCCCCGTTTATACGTAAAATAGCCAGTGCGACTTGGAATAAAGTTTTTGACCCTTCCAAAAAGAACACGTCCATGATTCGAAACGCAAACACCAGCGGCATGGAGTTGATAAAGAGGGATAGGAACCACGGTAGAGACACCACTGATAGCTGGATATCGCGGCTCACCAAATGCTCATGCATAATCGGCATTGTCTTTTCAACAAGCTTTTCTAGTACTTTTTGGTCGAGTAAAGTACCGTACATTGTCTTGGAATAGTACCCCGGCAGCATATTATCACACAGCATGTTTAGGCACCAAAACGCCTGCTCCTCGCTCATATAAATGAGCAACGCGGCCACCACAATATTCATGGCTTGACAGTACCCTACTTTAGGGTTTTTCCAGCTATACACTGTCAAAACCCTTCGTAGCCGGCCAATGCCTTCTGGGTCTTGGTACGCGCGGTACTCCGGCAAGGACCGGTTCAGGTCCTTTTCAATCTCGTCAATTGCTAGTGAAGTCTTGCCCTCATACTCTTCTAGGAGCGACGAGTATAGACGTTCATTCTGCATGCGTAAAAAGACACTGCCACATGATAGCTCCCAAACCTCGCCACGGAGCTTGTTTGGGAGACCGACCCGGACTAGTTTGTAAAACCCGGGTTGGCGTACAAGCGACAGGTTTCTCCCGTCTTCACGGAAATACTCGAGCCATAACCGCATCTTGCTCTTGTCTCGTAGCTTACGTGGGTCCCCAGGGTATCTAAATACCTGTCCTAACCCGCCTGGCGGAGGAGCAGGAGGAGTTTTAGTAGCAGCGTCCTTTTGCATATCCACCGTGCTGACAAGGTATTCCGAGTAAAAAGTTTTGAGAATTGGCTTCATCTGTCGAATCAAAGGCAGGTTAGACTTGAGATTCCCCTTGAGTGCGTTGCAAAAGTTTTCGCAATGCGATCTCATGCCCACAAACTGCACCACAATGGAGAGGGCATGGTAGAGGTGGACTGATAATGCAAAAATGTACGATTTGGAGGGCAGTCGCTCCACTCTTTTCACGGTCATTAATGGGATTACAAACGAACAATTTCGAGCGTCTGGCGCCGACACAAAGACGAGGAAGGATTCAGAGAGGAAGAGCTTACCGGCATAGACAATCGTGCTTGGCGATGGCCGTTTGTTTGGGCTATCGTCTAGTCCAGGCACAATCGACACTTCTGCCGAGACCTGATCCATCAGACTCTCACTCGGTGGAAGCTTGTAATCCCGTCTAAACAACTCATCGCGTGTCAACTTTCGGTTGTATATCGAATCTTCATCGTTGGCGTGTGAGCCGGAATCGAATAGATTTAACTGTGACGCCTTTTGTCGTAGCGTGTCAATAAATGACATGGTGGAGCGTATTCTGATTTTGGGGTGACTGTTGTTGTTGTTGTTGTTTCGTTTGTGCGGGAAAGAAGAGAAGAAAAAAATAGACGCTATCGCTTTTTTTTTGTTGGTGCGCACTTTTTTATTTTTGGGATATTGGGAGAACGACCAAACAAGAAAAGCGGTTTTTGGTAGTTTTATGTAAGCACATTCGAATGCTGAGACATTGAGGCTGGGGGAGAAGCTTTTAAATGCCGGATTTTGGGCTGTTTCCACCGCCCGGTTTATATAGCTCCCGCAACTATAGCGGCTTGTATAATGTATAATCGTTCGATAGAGCTCCTTCCTAGCTAGGCATATAGGGGGTTGATCAATTGGCAATATTGGGGAGCGCTAATATCTCACATATCTGACACCAACAGGCATAACCATGGCGTGCACACCCAATGGGTTTAGAGTTTGGGTTCTTGGCCAATCACTTACGGGGTGTTTTATTATAATTATAGGCTATACGGAGGGCCTCGGTATACTATATGAGTGCGGCTTAACGCCGATTCAGCAACCAGATCGATCGATATAGCTGCAAACAACCACGTACACGTACTGACAACTGCGCCCGGTATACGACATTTGAACGAGTCTACACTACGGTATAAGGGCGGGTGCACCGCACCGGTAGAGGAAGGGAAAAGATTGTGAATTTATAGCTGGTAACACACGCCTCTTATTTCTAGAAGCTTGTCAGATTAGAACAAAATCGATCAACTTGTGTAGTAAACACGAAGACTTTTTTTTTTGTTTTTTTTGTTTTTTTTGTTTTTTTGTTTTGGCTAAGCCTAGGTCTTGGATCAGACACGTTTTCCTATTACGTCTCTGAGACACCATCCCCCCGCCCCATCTACACAAATGTATTAGCCAGCCCCACCAAAATCGAACAATTATCCTCTTCGTGCGGCTTTTTTCTTTCTTCCCAAGACACTGTCAACATGGCAATTGGTACCAACAGTTAAACGCTACAGGTAATTCAAATTTAAACACTAGTATAGTATATTTCTTGCTGTGGGCGGCCCTGTTTAAGCCGTGCAACGTTGCTTTTATTCTTCTATAGTCAAGTCATAACCATGCTATAGCCAGAAACTCATAGGCACTAGAGCTCATGGATTGCCGTTGGTACAGCCCACTATATATACCTCGAGGATCCTCACCGTCGGCCTTTTAAAGCTTCCGCAAATCTTACTTAACTTACCGTCCCGGTAACTGCCACCACCCACCCCCTCTCGGCTATGGAAGCAAGTTTCTTTTCCTCCATCCTTCCGTGCGGGGCAAGCTTTACATTCAAATGAAATGCGGGGTGTGTGAGCCTGTCTCACGTTGCCCGCACGCAAAAAATTTTCTCCTTAGCTATAAGCCAGTACATAGTATACAACGTTAGCTAGCCTAGACTACCCCCCAAATATTGCAATAAATTGAGACATCAGCTCAATTGGGAATTGCGCGGCTTTTCATTCGGCATCGAGGCCATCCATGGAATTTTTTTTTCTTCCTTTCTCATATGCTTGTAGTCGGTCGGTCGACAGGCGAAAAGTGCGCATCCACTTCCATCTTGCGTTGCGTTGCATCTATCTCCAATTGATATGTATTCTAAAACAACGCCTATTACTATCCTGATCATAACTATTAGCTTAGACCGGTAGGGGGGAAGCGGACGTCATATATAACCTTACATAAAGATACCGATCGATTGAGGCATGCAACGAAAATCATGTTCATGTAAGCATAGGGCCTTTCATAGAAAAATTTGCCGACGTCAGCTTAGCTTAACCAGCTCGCCCCCCGCAATTTTGAAAAGTCCAATTGAGTGCAAATGCAAGGCTCGAAAAAGGGATAATGTTAGTAGCTAAAAATTTTCGCTGCATACATTTGGGGTACCCATGGTTATAACGAATTGATCAAACCAGGCATACGTACTATATATGGTATCAAGGGCACCGTTTTGAATACCGGAAAACTCGCTCGCACGAGCCGTGGTAGTCTGTCTAAATAAATACAACCGTAAACTCTTATAAGAATTCGCCAATTGACCCCACTTTTTTTTTTTATAAACACGAGAAACAATTTTTTTTTTCTTGTTTCTCTCTTTTGCAACAAAAAAAAAAAAAAAAAAAAAAAAAAAAAAAAAGAGGGGGTAAAAACCCACCCACCCAAGAGAAGAGAAAAAAAAAATTAATAAATTCGTATTCCTTTTCATTACTATTTACTTCTTATTCGACACTTTTTGACTGCTTCGTTTCGCTATTCGCTATGAGTTCGGGTCCTCAGCCGTTGCCTACAATCACCCAGCCATTAGGGATAAACCAAAACCACAAAAAAGACGAGAACGAACCGCCTAGTAATGCTTCAACCACGTCCAAACCAGTCAAATCAAAAAACCTCAAAAAGTACCGCTGCACTTATTGCGACACGGCATTCACTAGATCCGAGCATCGCTCGAGACATGAACGCTCGCACACCAAAGAAAAGCCATTCCACTGTCCCAAATGCCCATCTGCGTTTGTACGCCGGGATTTGCTGCTACGGCACGATCGAACTGTCCACGCTCCAAAGAATGGACCCAAACCAGTCGCCTCCACCTCCACCAGCAGCAGACCCGCGAAGAAGACGGCAAGTAAAGAAGGTGTCACCAAAACACAACAACCACGAACTAAAAAAGTAAAAGGCAATAATGAGAATATTGACGTGGATTTCAACGCAGCAGTGCTAATGACTGAACTCCAGCATTCGTTTCATAAACAACAGAGCCCTCATTCGACGGCATCAAAAGCTCCTCCTTCCCCGCCTCCGCACGATTACCTACCGCCACCTCATTTCACAAACAATAGTAGTAACAACCACGCGTTGGATTTGTCATCGACTAGTCAGCAACATCGGCCTCAGTCTCAAGCTCAGCCTCAACACCAACACGCGAAACGGCTGAGCTCGCCGCAGTTGGGTCATCTGTCACCAATTCACCAGGCTCCTCCACCACCTCCTCCTCCTCCTCTTCCACCACCACCACCTCACAATCACGCTCAGAGTCAGAATCATCATCACCACCATCCGGCCCCACCCCCACCTCCACCCCAAGCGGCGTTGGGACCGGCGGCGGGCCCGATTTCCCCACACTTTCAAAACAATGCATACGCACCACCACCCCCGCCGCATCACCACAACTCCACCACATCATCACAACTGCTAAACATTCGAGATTCCAACAACGACCTACACATTCCGCAATTCGATCCGAATTTCCAAACTCAGAGTTTGTTAAAGTACTTGAACGACCCAGATAAGGGGATGCCGCATCATCCTCATATCCAGCAACAACAGCAGCAGCAGCAACAACAACAACAACAACAACAGCAGCAACAGCAGCGGCAGAGTCAGCCGACGCGTATACAATTGAATAGGTACCTGGCTGCCTACTTTATGTTCTTCCATCCGTACCTACCTTTCCTCCACCCACCGACTTTTGACCCTCCCAATGTTGCACCGTCGTTGATATTTGCGGTGTGTTCGGTGGGTGCTGTTTTGTGTCACGAGACTCCGATGGCGAATACCATGCACTCTACAGCAAAGATGTTGGTGAGTTCGATCTACGAGGTGGAGAAGGATTTCCCCAACACGCGCCAAGCCCCGCTGTGGGCGACTCAGAGTCTGATTCTATCACTTGTGTACGCGTCTTGGAGCGGCGACCCACGAGGGTTAGAGTTTATCAGCACGATTCGCAACTCTCTCGCCAATATCACCACGAATACGTTCTACGACACGAGTATGGCTACGGGGGATGTGGACCAGATGCATTGGAAAAAGTGGCTAGACGAGGAGTCGGCGAAACGGACCTGTTTCGCCGTGTTTGTAGTATTTGGCGCGCTCGGCCAGGTTTACAACTACCCTACTGCGTTGACCAACGCGGAGATACCAATGAAGATCCAGCTGCCGTGTAGTGAGGCGTTGTGGAACGCGTCGTTCAGTAGTGAGACGGACTGGATGTACCAGTTTATGCGTGAGACGAACAATACCTGTAGCCATGTCCAGTTCAGCCAGGCGCTAGGTTCCTTGACAAACGAGCAGCCTCAGAACCTGCCGCCTCTCTCCCCGTTTGGCCTCAAAATCATGTCGATTGCATTGTTTGTTGAACTCTTGTCTGGTCAATCGGGGCATTACTCGCAGGAAAAGTCGCTGGCCGTGTTGAAATGCTGGGACTCGATTGCCAGCGATACGCACCCTGGCCAGGGCCAGATGTTGACGCAGATTGCGCTCAACAGCTCGTTGATGGCCTTCTCGCTGCCGATGGAGGGTCACATGAACTTCCTGAACGGGCCTTCGCTGTTAATGAGCAAGATGAAGACGCAGCACCCAATGCTGGTTTCCGCGTATATCACCTCGCTCGTCACTCAGGTGAGATTGTTGGTTGATTTGACGTCTGTGCAGGAGGTTATCCGGTACCACGTGCCCAACGATATCTGCAATGCCGCGTTGAGCTCGTATACAGTGCTTAGCACGACGGGGAGGTTGCGATCGCATCCTCTTCCTTCTCTAGTCGCCAAATGTTTTGACATGTACCGGCTGCCGTGTCTATTGGGGATGCGGTTAATGAAGGGCGTGTTGGCAACTCCGCTTGTGGCGTCAAGCGCGGAGAGTATCCTGTGTCAGTTTGAGCTGTCGTTGCTTCTCGTCATGTGGGTCCACCGCGTCGAACAAGATTTGAACAATGGCGAGACGTTGGAAGATGACGAATCGTTGCTTTATTCCATGATTGAACGGACGTGTGGCGATTGTGGGCTGGAAAAGATTCATGGGCAGTTGGCGCCCGCATTGGCGGTGTTTGGTGCCGATATGTTGGAATGCGTGGAATCGTGGGGGTTAGCTAATGTGCTTTCCTTGTCGTTGAGATCGTTTGGGTATGCATTGTTCCCTCAGCAAAGTAGAATGAGACACTCACCAAGTGTGCCCCTGCATCAGCAACAGACTCCGAGTGGGAGTGGGAGTGGGTTCCAGTATCAGTCTCATCCTCAGTCTAATATGCGCACCACCTCTTCTGAACGCGACATGTTTAGCTTGCCATTTAAGGCAATTTCGTGAGAGCAATTAAAAAAAATTTAAAAAAAAACACGAGTTATAAAATTAAAATAAAAATAAAAAAAAGTGATCTAATAGGTTAATACATGTATTTATTATTTATTATTATGATTGTGGACGGACACAGCCGTGCGGCTGTATGAGCCGCTGTTGTTTTGCGCTTGGACTTGATTCTGAACCTGTGTCGAAACTGACCGTCGTGTAATCGTTGTTGCATCACCAGGCAGCGGTGAGTCAGATGGTTCTGGCGTACGGTCAAGTCTGTACCTATAATGGCGATCGACTGTGATCGGGTTTGCACCCATACCAACAAGGTGCATATGAACACATTAGGATTTCAATACTTCCGACTCTTGAGTGATCAGAGCTGTTAAAGGGTGGCGCCGACTTCCGGAAAGGTGCGCACCGTTATCTTAACCTAACCCCACAGTATAAACCATGACGTCATGTGGCAGCCCAGGGGAGAGAGAGAATCGTTAACACTTAATTAAGCTTAAATGAATAGTCTCAGTCATGTTATACCATATATTATTAAGTAAGATATCAGATCCAGGGCGATGTGTTTTAAGGTACCATAATTATAACGCGTATCGGCCAGGATTCTGACAATGTTAACAGCGCTGGTTGGTTATATAGATATCGGCAAAATTTCTGAGCTAACTGTGACGTGGGGGTTTCTATGTATGATAAGAGGAGCACTTCTGACCAACCTAGCCAACGGCTTCGAATGATCAGTAATAACTGGTTTAGGAAATATATCCGCTCGTCTCGGTAGCAATACTACGCTTATCTATCGATGATCACACGCCCTCAACAGTAGCCAAGCTCTAAGCTAGCGCTACCATATGATTCCCTACCTAATCAAGGCGGTCCATAGGACAAGATTGTCAGGGTATAAACACTTTCCACAGCTCATCTATAGCCAAACAAAAAAATATTTTAAGGCCTGCGAAGTTATTAGTGCTTGGAAAATTTTCAATAAATAAATAAAAAAACATGCACCCTGGTCTGCAGCGCTGTACCAAGTGACTGCGCAGCATTTCATGTATGGATGCGGCTCCCCAAATGTGATAGGTACCATTTTTATGCCAAACAAAACTCTTTGACCGTATGCCTCACTTCCCCTTTTGTACACTCATATGGGCTCTAAAAATATCATACGTGTTGCAAGGCACACCTTATAGGCGCCCGCTTCGGACTATACTTCGGCATTAAACTTGCATCGGATAGAGTAATATTTTTGGCTGACATGTTTCCGGGGGTTAATGTTATAAGCGCGCTGCTTTTTTTAATTTATAGGTCTGGGGAGAACGCGCTCAAAACGTGCCCTATAATATTAGACCCCCCAGGGCCTTAAATATTATCAAACGGCTCGCATCTATAGGGATATCCCTTTAATTACTCTATTTTCCCCCACATCCTACATTGATCATCTATTCGTATACCGAACGTGGTAAACCTTCTAATATACATACACAACTTGGATGCCGATCTCTACCTAATTAATCCAGACGAGGGAGAGTCAATCATGGAACATATTGGGCGCCTACCCCGTGACCAAGTCGAGCTCGTTTTGGCCAACCACAAGAAAAAGTATAAAAGGGCTACAATTTCCCTCCCCTAAGTAGTTGTACTTTATCAAAACAAAAAAAAAAAACACACACGCAATGCAACTCCTAAACATTATCCCTCTTGCTCTAGCCTCGTATGCAGCCGCACGAAGTTATCCAGGCTCATATTGCACAGTTACCTGTGACAATGGCAAAGTCCCAACTAAGGACGCTACTGACGTATTGAACCAGCTCCGTGGCGAATACGAAAGCAAAAAAAGTACATCATGTTGCAATGGCAACGGAATGGGGTCAGCATGCACTACGCTGGTTAAGCACAATCGTGCTGCTATCGGCGTCTGCGACCCCAACCGATGTGTCCGGGGTGTGCTTATGCCAACTGGTGGTGAAATGAAAAACATGCAGGTCTGCAGTGTTGTCCTTGCTGCCGCCAACGAAATTCAGCAAAAGTGTTTGACGAGTGATGGCTGGACGGGCGGTAAATGTGAGGGCAAAACTAAACAAGGCCACTACTCAGGGTTGAAGGTCATTTTGTTCAATCCAAAGGATTAACAAAAAAAAAAATTTAACTAGAGAGAGAAAAGAAATTGGTCGATTTTCTTTTTACGTATCTTCTCATATGAAAATTCAGTAACTTGTAGAAATCTAAATCTATCAAGAGTTATAACTGCTGGTACATTCTCATCTATAGCATTTTAATGCTGGGCTTGTTCTCCAATTGTTTATTATTTTGATTATGTCGCCCGCGGGCTCGACACTGCGGCTTAACAATGAGCTCTAGAGGCAGTCAGGAACCATAATGAGACGGACTCCGGCTCTCGGCCTTTTGCGAAACAACGTTGGGATTACGCGGCTGTGCATATTGGGTGTGGGCCGGCATTCAAAGACACATTTTCTATATATATGCGCGCAATGCATATGCTAGATATATGTAAGCTCTGCTCAACAAAAAAAAAAAAAAAAAAAAAAAAAAGGATTGATTAAGAGCCGTATTTCAGCAACGTAGTACGTACTATAGATCTACCAGCGCCGGTAGAAGTAATCAATTATAAAGAGCTGGGATGTGGCAACAACGGTTAGTGGTCTAGTCTATCAGATAGACAGTGAATTTCGCGGGACCAACATATGTATACATGAACGTCTCGCGTGAATTTTCTATCTTGATATGTCCGAGTGAATTCTTGGCAAAAATGTTCCTGCCTGGTGAGCTCCTCCTGCGTATTTAAATAGACCCCCATCCTCCCCCGAATTCGCACATTTCTCTTTTTTTAAAAAAAAACGCCAAATGTTCAGCACGTTCACATTAATAGCTGTGTTGGCGACACTAGCACAGTGTAAAGACAAGCCGGAGCAGGCCATCTTCAGCTCAAGGCCGGATATGATCCCTGCTGAGCTTATAGTCCATAAACATGACTCGGAGCTAACCCACGACAGCAGCATCTTTCTATCACCATGGAGCACGGGTACTATGAAGGGTTACTCTCCGGGAATTGGACCGCACATTTATGACAAAAAGGGGGAGCTGATTTGGACGGGGTACGGCTCGATGCCAAACGTTTTAGGCAACTTTATGCCTCGAGATGAAAAATACGGGGACGAGCAGCTTGTTTCGTACTGGGATGGTGTTGTATCCGATATTGGTACTGGATTCGGCACGTATCGACTCATGAACAACCAGTACCAAGTGACTAAAACGCTCGGCCTTCAACAACCGTACCTGCATGATTTCCACGAGTTCCAGTTCACCGGTAATCACACCGCCGCGTTTAGCTCGTACCAACAGGTCCACATGGACCTGAGCTCATACAACAAGTGGCTGGAAGACGGCTGGGTGTGGCAATGTGTGGTGACCGAAGTCGACACCGACACCGACGAGGTCATCTTTACGTGGAACTCTATGGACCACGTCTCAATCAGCGAGTCTCAAGTTCTCGATAAACTAAGCGATAAAGGCGGCAGCAATGGGGACCCGTTTGATTACTTGCACTTGAACTCGATCGAAAAAGACAATCATGGAAACTTTCTCATTTCTGCTCGGCATACATGGGCTTTGTACTACATTGACGGCAAGACTGGTGACGTGATTTGGAGAATGAACAACGCCGAGGGCGGTCCGAACAACTGGGATATCGACAAAGACGCCACGTTCGCATACCAACACCACGCACGATGGGTCGACCCTAAATTCATCAACAAAAAGGAGGAAAAGAATGTAAGATACATGTCTCTATTCGACAATGAAAAAGGCGGTGAAAAAGATGCGTTTAGAGACCAATCCCGCGGCGTTATTCTCAAACTCGAACTCTACCACGACAAGACCTTCAACACCACAAAGACACAAAACACTAGTAAAATAGGCAAAGTCACACTACTACACGAATACAACCCTCCAGACGGCCAAGACGTGTCCGGGTCTCAAGGTTCCGTCCAGGTGCTGGATAATGGTAACGTGTTTATTGGCTGGGGAAACGCCGCAACTGTGTCAGAGTACACGCTAGACGGTAAAGACATTTTTCATGCCGATATTGACGATAAAGAACGACCTTCATATCGCGCTTTTAAAGGCAAGTGGACCGGCCACCCGTTTCAAACCCCCGCCTTGAAAGCCAGCGCGTTTACGCAAAACAAAACCACCCAAATGTCCTTCTCTTGGAATGGAGCTACAAACGTGAAAAAGTACAACCTATACGGCGGTGACTCAAAAAGTAACATGAAAAAGCTCACTACCGTGAAAAAAACCGACTTTGAAGATTCGTACACTGCCAATGATATCTACAAGTACGTCAAAGTGGAGGCCCTAGCTTCCAACGGGTCGACTATCGGAAACTATTCCACATTTGCCGATTACTTTACTGTGAAAAAGTTTGATGATGTGGACTCTGACCGATTTGCAAAGGCGACCGAATCACGGACCGCTTTCCAGAAGAACGATGCGGGGTCAGCCATGTCTGTGTCCATGGTCAGTCTAGCCGTAGCAGTCGCCGCATCGCTGTTTTAGCTTGTGTATTTTTAAACCAATTTTTTGTTGTTGCTATTGGTGTTGTTATTAATAATGCGGCTCGATATGCGGCGCGCCCGACTATGTGAAAAATAAATAAAGGAGTATACTCGACACGACATAGATCTAGTCTACACGTAAAACAAAATAATTAAAAAAAAAGGAGCACCTTACCCGCTACAATTTGCGCCTTTTAGGGTCATTCCCGTCATCAAATGACCCGTCCTTTCTCTTCTTTTTAATCTTCTTACCTCCCGCGCTATCGTCTTGTGAGCTCTCACCCGCCGTGTTTGTGTTGGTAAGCCCGTTTCGAAAGTTTTTCAATGAAGCAGAGTTACCACGTTGCATGGCCTGTGGGTTTTGCTGCTGTTGAGGCAACGACTGTTGGCCCGGACTTTGCTGCTGCTGTTGCTGTTGCAACTGCTGTATATAACTAGACGAGGCCAGCAAGGAAATGTCAAAATCGGGTAACCCTGTTGACGGTGTCTTGTCAAAGTTGAGAGCGCTCGACAATGTTTTTTGGTCAATTGGCGGCGTTAGTTCGGGGAACGGCCTCGAAGGGTCAAACTGTGGTGGCTTGCGAGCCATGTCTAGTAGAGAAAACCCCGAGCCCGCTGATGATCCCGGGATGGCATGCTTACCGCTCAAGTCAGATATCTGGTTCTTGTAGCTCTTTCGAAGCTTGCGTTTGATACCACTGTTTGGGTCGAATCGCGCAACCGAGTTGGCCAAGTCGCGTAAACCGTACAACTCCGTCAGCTCCTGCCTCCCGCTAGGACGCGACGGTTCATACCGTTCGTTCTCTATAAGATATAATGAATCATCGGTCATTATATGTTTGTGCGGATCGCTGAAATGAACGTGTGCGGTTTGTGGGCAACGAGTAGAAAAGAGAAGGAAGAAAAAAAAAATTAAAAGGAAAGAACTGGAGAGATGAAATTTGAAAGTGTAGTTATAAATTTTGTTATTGGGAGGAAAAGCAAGTGGGGGTTGTGGGATGTCCCTCGCGCGCGCGCAAGTGCCTACACGGCGATAACCATCGGAGCTCCGCAAGATAAATGCGGCTACAGAATGACCTACAAGCTTGGCCACCATCTGCTGACGATGGAGAGTTTACGTAGAGATGGTAACCCAAAAACTTGGGCCAGCAAGTCATCATAATCTGCCATGGGTGCTTGATACGTGGATCCAATATTTTGAAAATGAACCGCGTAAGGACATATGACTCTCAAATCGGTATTCTCTTGGCCAAGATAAACCTCATAATATCTAGTCTACACATTCCTTCTCTAGATATATGGCTTTTCAACACCCATTCGTTACAAAGGACAATGCTACATCTTGTGAAAAATTCTCAAAAACATTAATGCGGCTCATGTACATGAAAATTCTCTTCAGGATCCGGATAGAAAAAACCAATCGCTCCCCCTCATGTTTCCTCATGATTTTACAAAAAACCTAGCCATTCAGAGCGTGACAAAAAATAATACATTTTTATATTAACAAATAACATTATCTCAAAACACAAGTTTAAGCAGCAACTTCTTGTCGCAAACGGCCTTGTGGGTTGGTGACCTTGACACCCAAAGCCTTGGCCTTGTCCAAAATCTCAACTCGCTTTCGGGAAGAGACATTGTGAGAAATCTCGGCAGAGAAGGTCTTGGTGTGTAGCATCAATAGCTCAACATCTTGGACGTTGCTCACGTTGAATTGCTTCAAGCCGTTCTTCATTTGGTGCTTGAACAACTTGTTGGTGCCGTAACCAATCTTTGGCTCCACAGCTCGGCCTCGGAATCGTCGTCGGTGACAACTGTCGATACCTTTACTCTTTCGGTGACCGGTTCGGGAAATTCGCTTGAACCGGTCGGATTGGAACCGCTTGAAGTTGCTGGTTGGCACCTTCTTGGACTTTTTTGCGTACTTGAATGTGACGGCCATTATGCTATGTCGTTGTCGTTTGTCGTTGAGTGAGTGTGGCGTACCGAAAAAGTCTGACTGAAAATTATTAGTTTGGGTTGGGAGGATCACCTCTCTCCGCCCGCCGGCGGGCGTTTGTGTGACGCTTGCAAAATTTCTGTGCGTTTAGGGTTTGAACGTCAAAAGTTGGGATGGCAGACTGGGATGTACGCGCGGAAAATTTAGGTCACATTACTGAATTGGGAGATTAGGGCTTTAAATTATTGTTAGTGCGCGCGCAATTACGCAATTAAAGAAAAATTTTTTTTTTCTTCCCCAACTGCGGCGCGCGCACACTAAAAGTTTTTTTTGAATGAATGAACGTTTGGATATGGGTTTAATCGATGGCTATATGTGCGGCTTTACCCCTTTTAAGCGCTGGATTTGAGTGCACGAGGATAAGCCGCATCTCTCTCTAAACTCCCTTGTATCAGATACAATATTTAAGCAGTTGATACCACATATAGCGTATTTTCATAGTTTCCACGCATTTGATCATTAGGGCCATTTGTCAAGCCGGAATAACCTCTACTATAAAGATGTGGGCTACAATTGGCTCCCAACCTCTTGTTTAGAGCACAGCCTGGACCAGCTTCTTGAGTCTCCCTTTGGTATCTAGTAACTCGTCTATTTCCATATCTTCAGTTTTGTATAGATGCTCCCGGACAGGAGCGTGTCCAGTTCTGAGCTGGACTATCCGGCTTATAACGTGTCGTGGTTCTTTAGCTAGAAGTTTGCCTGTTTGCAGTTTGCAGTTTTCAGTTGGCTGACTTTGGCGGAGAATGTTTATTCGGTAATGCTGGCCTTTGTTCGGGGTTATTGGTGATTTCTTGACGCGTACTGTGAGTGTTTCGGTACCATCTGGTCGTGTTTCGTCTTTAAGTGATACATTGGATACCATTGCTTACATAACTAGAAGAGTGTTTCGCCGCATCCTCCGATGGAAGAATTCCTCCCAAAAGTTCCCCCCAAAAAAAAAGGCCTGACAAAATTTAACCTCCCCCGCTCAAACAAAAAAACAATGTCAGCAGAAGGAGGCGGCACTGGTGGTACCCCAGAACACCCATTCACATGGAAGCAAACCCTTTCGGAAGTGACAGTCTCTGTCCCAATCAAACCAGGCACCCGAGGCAAGATGCTTGAAGTGGCAATCGGCCGAAAATCCATCAAGGCTGCACAAAAATTCACCCAAGAACTGTTTATGGAAGGTGAGCTTTTTGCAGACGTGGTAGTTGATGAAAGCACGTGGTCTGTAGTCGACCAATCCGAGCTATCCATCACTCTTGAGAAGCAAAAGAAGCAGGAATGGTGGCCTCACGTGCTTACCACGGACGAGAAGATCAACGTACAAGACATCAAACCCCAGTCCGCGCAACTAGGCGATTTGGACCAAGAGACCCGATCAATGGTTGAAAAGATGATGCATGAACGGAAAAACCCCGATCCAAACCAACCAAGCCAAGAAGAACAGGAACGAGCCAGCATTTTGGAGCGGTTCAAGTCGCAAAACCCAGATCTCGACTTTAGCCAGCTTGAGAACCAAAAGTTTGAGGACGAGTAAAAAAAAAGGATTTTAGTGTGCCGGGGGGTATTTGTATATATGTTCATTTTTAATTTATTTAAAATCCAAAGTCAAACGCAGACATGTCAGGTTCTTGGAACGCTTGAGGGGCAACTGGCTGGAGTGAGGAACTAGCCTGCTGCTGGCTAGTCTCCAACTTTGGCAGAGTAGGCCGCCGTTCAAGCTTTGGCGCCTTGGGTTGCTGTTCTTCTGGGAATTGCCACGAACGAATCAGGTCCAATGCAAGTACATCACACCCCATTCGCGCGTAGATGGAGCTCATCTTGAGAACAAACTGAAACTCATCGTCGACATCTAGCGCTTGTAGAGTGCCGCCGCTATCAGTCGTTGTCAGCGAGGCGTCGCGCAAATGTCGATACAATAAAGCCAACACTGGATCGTCTACCAAAAACGACTTTGTGTCTTGATGGTCCATATACGCTAGACACTTCACCGCCTTTTTGCGCTCGCCCAGCATCCAATACGCCCAACTTGCCGTCCACCTATCCCCAGTCTTTTCAGCTTGTGGAATAATATGCTGCTCGACAAGCTGCTTGAACACTGGTCCGTCATCGCCTTCATATACTCTAGCAACGGCAATAGCCAGTGGAATGTCCTTCACTTGCCGTACTAGCACGTTCACGGCATCCTTGAGGGAATCACCGAGCAGGAAAAACGCGGCCGCGTACTCAAACCGGTGTTTTCCCAACAGCGCAAACGCGTTTTTGTGAGCCGCACTTCGCCATCGGCGCTGCGTGAAATCATTCTGCAGCAGTTTCATCGTCTTGCTCTGTTCTTTATGCCATGATGCAGTCCGCCACAGCCCAACCAGAATAGTCTTTTTATGTAGAGCAAGGTAATAAAGACTACACGCGATTGGGTCACGTTTCCCGTCGTGTGAAAAGTAGTTTCTGGCTAGATTCTCAAACTGCTCGACCAGTTTAGGCTGGCTTAGCCAGTACGGGAACCCAACCTCGCGAACTTGCGGCCAGAACAAAACAGGTTGCCTAGCAGTTATTGACGACTTTTCCACAACTTGTTGAAGAATATCCTGAGATTCGGAATGCATCGCCCAGTTGAAATCGCGCATGGTCATACTTTCTTGCGTACCGCGGTGGATCTTAAACAGCTTAAACCCCAACAAGTACTTGCCACCATTCTCATCCAACGACCGTCGTTGAACATCTGTTTGGTGGACGGCTTCAATTACACTGGCTAGAGTGATTTGCTGATGACGAGTCAGGTAAGGAAGTGAAACACGCTGGATCCACTCGCCAAGCTCTTCACAGACTTGCTCGTCAAATACTTGCTCGTCAGTGATGGAATCCCGCCTAAACAGCTTTTCATGCGTTGACCCGTTTGGGGTGCTGTCATCGCTCTTGTCGGGATTCTTTTCATCAAACACGTCCTTCAGCCCTAGATTACTCTTAATATCGGCAGTCATGTTGGGTTCCAAAACGACACTAAACTTTAGCTTGTTTAGTAAAGCCACCAAGATGCGCTTGACAACGTGTGTCTTTCCGGCAAACACGCTCTGAATAAGGAGCTGCGGGTGGTATAAAGGTAATGGCCCGTTTAGAACCGCGCAAATGTCGAAAATGCCATTGGTCTGGTCAAACATGCCGGCATTGCGCGAACCAAGCAGTGACTTGGTTGTGGGATCGTTCACATCCACTCTTTCATCCTGAATAAAAAACTGGTTACCAGCACCCACCACAAACGTGCCATTTCTTAACCAGATTGAGTCACCAATAGGATGTGAAGTGAATCTGGAAATATCGACTCGCTTGAATGGCGCCCATGACGGCGTCTTGTTGGTATAGTCGAACCGGAGTTGTGAGTACAGCATAACCTGTTTTGCAAACCCCACCCCCAGCACGTTATTATGCTCAGAAGTGCTTGTCCAATCCAGATCCTTGACTTGATCATTCTCAAATGTTTGCTCAAATTCCAGCAGCTTGTTCCGCATGTCCCAGATAAAGAGATGCGAACCTGCCTTGTTTGTGGTCACCACTTTTTTTGTAGCAGAGACTTGAGCTTTGGCGATATCCTCATGGCCAGTCTCCACCATGGACGTTTCAAGCCACGTGAGGCTATTGTCTTCAAACAGCGCCGTCCAGAGCCGCAGGGTGCCGTGGCGCGAGATTGTCGTCATAACGTCACGTTGAAACTCGTCCAATTTCCCAGTCAGTTTGGCGCTCCACCCTACAGGATCGACTTCAACAGCCATTTGCAGCTCCTCGTCTACAGGAAGACCAAACACGCCCATATCCTGGATGCCAAGTGTTGTTGCTGTCAGATTAATGGTGTATAGTCGGATAACCCGGGTCGAGTAAACAACCACCAAATGCAAAACGTCATCTGTGCTGCTCTCGGGTAGCAGAAACATGCATGACGGTTGATCGCGTTCTTCAACCTGTGTTTTGGTCAGCTCAACCGCCTCGGGGAATTGACAGTCCCAGAGTACAAGGTCAAACGAGTCAAGGATGGTCAGGACAAATCTACCACCGCTGCATAACACAGCCTTGGTAAGGTTTCCTTTAATAACGCTCGATCGGCCCATGGTGACGCCATGTCCGACCAGTTTTGGTTTCCACAACAAGTTTTCGTCGAATCGGGATTGGGAGAGGAGAGACTCGCCGTCTGCGGCTCGCATAATGCTCTGTACGCTCTTATTATGCCCAGTTAGAATGCTCTTTAAATGCCAGTGTTTGGTACTTCCAGCCAGCAATTGGTCCAGTTTCAGCGTGTAGTGAAAGAGAACACCCTTTGACATGTCGTGGATTAGTACGCTAAGGTCGTCTTGTTCGGTGGGCAGGTGGGCAAATGTCTTGAATACGAGCTTTTCAGACCCCAGACAGTCAAGATTCACCTTGCTCTTGACCATCTTGACGACTTTTGTTAGCTTTTCATGTTTACGAAGGCCAACGTTCTCAATGGTGTAGATTGTGAAATGCCCCTTATTGTCTACAATGATGCATAGCTCGGCCTGTTTCCCGCCTATACGCGCCACCTCGGCCGTCTCTTCTCTAGCAATACTCGATTCAATCGCTTTGGACAGATCGCCATTGTCGATAACAAATGGGAAGATGAGATGCCCTTCGTGCTTGCCGTCGTCGTTCATATCAATGCTAGACCAGAGCTGGAGGTTTGCACTGTCCATGCTGTCGTAAGGCGACCATACGCGTAGAATAGAGTCCCTACTGATGGTGTACAATGTGTTTTCAATTGTCTGAGTGTAATGGAATGGTCGTTTCCAGCGCAGTTCGCTGACAGGTTGCGGGTGGGGCAGGTACACAAAGTCGAACCATGCATTGTCCAGGTCGAATGAAACCCGCCGCCAGACTTTTACTAGCGAGTCGTGATCGGCTACTGAGGCAATAAGGCAGCTGTCGGGTGAGACTTCAATCTGAGTCACGGGGTTGGCGAGTTTTTTGGACCATAGCACTCGGCCAGGTAGGTCCCACAATGACAGGTTGATGGATCCCAGCACGATTTCTTGGCTACTCGACCACGATATGCATTTCACTTGTTCGCCTTCACGTAGTATACAATATTCCTCCCACTGTTTTTTTTGGGTGTTTCTCTCGGGTTAGTCTTTTTATTTTAATGCGTAATCTTGGAAGTGGAAAGAACGTACCCTTGTCGGCCGGTTATAAATTACAATTGGTTTTAGAACTAGAACCTCTTCGTCATACGCCACAGCTATCTGGCCAGAGCTGGGCTCGATGCGCACTGCGGCCCCGTCTTTCTTTAGGTACACAGTCTGGAGAAGCACCGTCGAGTTTTCCAGAATGATCAGGTTATTGCCGGAACAATACGCCACGATCCGCTGCTGGTTCCAGTATACCGTGTCTAATGCGTTGATCGCACGGTTGGGCTCTCCGGGCAGAAAAGAGATTGCCATTTTTTTTTATATGGGTTTTAGAATCGGGCCATGAAGAGTGTGTGTTTTTATATGCTGTGTTCTTTTGTTCTTTTGTTTGGGAATGAAGAAAAATGTCGGCAGTCCGATGTGCATATGCGGCGGAGAGTTTAAAAGCGACATTTTAATTACACCCATACAGCTGAGAAACGGGTTACTGAGTTCATACTTTTTATATACAGCGTGATGTGCAAGGAACTGTGGTTTGGGTGTCAGGTGGAGCTATATTCATCACCCGTAAAGATGTATACACCTCATTGAAAGAAACTCCACAACAAATGACCATCTTCAAAGAGACAGTGACGGGGTACGTACTACCAATCACCAATACGCGTGTTTATTTAGCGCGACTCAGAGGCAGTACTATATATAGCTGTTGAATTTTACACACGAACAAACGATAATAAGAGGCTACAATTTCGTGATTTCGCTTTCATCCCAACGACAAAATAATCACCACACATCACTACTGAATGGACAAAGTAACACTAGAGCTGAAACAAGGTCCAAGTGTTGAACGGGTCGACGAGATTATTCGGCAAGTGGGCCACATGGCCAATGTGCCAAGCTCACAGTCGTTGAATTTCTACTCCACGCTTATCAACGAGACACTACCCTCGCTCTACCCGATACCACTACACAACGTGTTTGGCTCATTACCAGGCCTCAGTAGCCTCATTGGGAGGATCCAAGCATTAGCATCCAGTATAGACAGTGACGAAAACGAGGGGAAAGCGAAAGAGTATACTAAAAACGTTAGCATATACTCCCACATGAATATGCTCGGCGAGGTTTTATCCACTACCCTTCAATCCACCACCATTACAGATATCAAAGCTACAACCACAGCCCAGATAAAAGAAGTAACGGCACTATACGCAGGTAGCCGTATTCTCGCCCGAGTCTCAACAGCGCGCTTCCTAATGGACCAAGTGGAGACTCAAATGAGCAACAGCGAGAAGGAACGATACGACCAATGGGGCTGGATCAACGGCGAGCAATACAGCATGTTTCTCGCACCACAAATATGTCAAACCCGCAACCCACAGCTGTTTGAAAAGGCGTGGAAATTGGGTTATACAAATGGACTGTGCAAAGTCATGATTCAACCCGACCAGTTTGACAGCATGGTGGAAATGGTACACAGTCTACGAAACAGCGAGAAACGGAGAGTAATGTTGGACGTGCTGAAATATTTTGACGAGAGGGTGCTGAAATACGACGACCCTCCCGCGCCCCAAAAATTATCCGCAATCGCGGCAATCATATCAAGACTATCCAACCATGACATGTCGGAATACGCAACAAGAGGCAGCACCAGCGTGTCGATCCGCCGCATAGTCGCCCTATGCGGCTCAACGCCGTTAATAACCCTCATGAAGCAATGGGGCGATCCCATCAACATTAAGCGAAACCCTCTTGCTGTCCAAGAAGGTCAGACACAGCTCCTGTTATTCATCATGAAACAAGCGGCGGCGGCGGGTAACCAACAAACCCTAAACGACGCGTCCAAAACCCCCGAGTTTCTAAACGCAATCTCAAACCGACTATCGTCAACGTCAGACCGAGCCCGCATTTTTGGCACAATTCTTGCCGAGACAATGAGCAGGATGGCGCCTGATCCAAATATCCGCGCGCTTAAATTCGACCTTGAAGTGTGCATGGACGAACAAGAGTATTACAAGAATGTCATTCTGCAGTATAACGACAAGCCGGTTGCGTATTCGGACAACATTTGGCCGTTGATGAAGCTTGACCCGCCGCCAGCCGCACCAAAAAAGCCCCATAAGCGCCCGGCGTCGTCGTCGTCTACCGCTCCCAAAAAGGCCGAAAAGGTGGACAGCGACGATGATGAAGATTTCAAAGCATACCCACTCCCCGACAACGATCCTGAGGATTCTGACGATGACGACCCCGAGCCGAATAAAGAACGCATTAAAGAGCCCGCGTATATTAAGGATCTGCTAGCTTATTTTTCATCAGATAAATACGAGAAGCTAGTCATGGCGCTTGACACAGCGCCACAGTTGATCCGTAGGAAAGCGCAGTTTGGCCAGGAGCTTGAGTTTAACGCCAAACCGCTAGCTGAGGTCATTGCTGGGCTGAAGGACGAGTTTAGTATCGACAGTTTCGGCGAAAAAAAGCTGCAGGCCTTATCTGCCCTCGTTGCATCATGCTCCGTCACCACCGCGCCATTTCTAACGACCCTCCTCTTCACGGCCGATTATTCAATCCAACAGCGCATGATCATTCTCTCTAGTCTCTCGTTGGGTGCTCGCGAGCTATCATCCGGTCCTGAGACGGTATTTGCGAGCAAACGACTGCCAGATCAAGTCTCTCAGCAGTTTATGGTAGAGGCGGGTGATCTTCAACGTAGCTTGTTGAGATCGACTGTAGACCAAGCCCAGGAGGAGTTTGGCGGGAAGGTGTTGCGTGTTTCCAAAAAACTGCAAAACGAGCGAGGTAGCCAATCCCAAACCAGGTCAACGTATAACAAATACGCCAAACTGGCGGCACGATATTTTGTACTTCCGCTAACGACGCAATGGAATCAGCTGGGATTGGCGGTGGGATCGTACTCTGAAATTTTGACAGGCCACTTTCTCAAAACACTAGCCCTCTTGCTGCATGCTGCTTATCCCACATGCAGCGATATTCCTGATCTGACCAACGAGCTGCTGGATATTGTGTTATCTCAGCGAAACAACGAGGCAGTGATTATGGAAGGGTTGCTGACAATCCTTCTTGTTGTTATGGAGGTGAATGAGGGCGAGTTTTTGGCCACAAAGTTTGGCCGCCAGATTATTGAAATCAAAACTTGGCTCGAAGACTCTTGGCAGCAGATTATCGATGAAAGGGTTCGAGGAATGGCCGCAGGTACCTTGTACCAGCTCAGCGAGATTATAGACAAGTGGCAACGACGGCTAATTGGCCAGCTATCTGGGCTAGAAATTGACGATCAGCTGAGACTACCAGACGACAAGAAGGCTACTCAAATACGTTATTGATTTATTCATCCACGTGCGTTGATAAGCTTATTCAACATTGACAATTTTATTAATATTAGTTTATAACCCTTGGGTACCCATAGACAAGGAATTTTATAAGCTATCTTATAAGGAGAGAAGAATTTAAAAAAAAAATCACCCCATTTTCTCATTTCATTTGTTTATTAATTCTTAAGATGAAATCGAGCTAATTGCATTTGTTGAATTGTTGAATAAGGGGATTTTTCCCCCCGATGTTTTGTTTTGTTTGGGGGGCTATGACTCTGCGGGGAAAACAAAAGCCCAACTCAGGCCACCCAGCCCGGGGCTACGGCTGTGCAAGCGACAAAAAAACTTTCCAGCGTGGGGCTCACATTCCTAAACTATAAATAAGAAGGTCAATTCCTTCTCTTTTTTTTTATATATCTTTCATCCTTGCTAATCATCTTATTCACAATGCAATCTACCTACTTCCGTCCACTGTTACGAGCCGCTAATGCTACCAAACGGCCAACTCTAGTCACCCGGCCCACTAGACGGTTCCGGTCTACCTGGATCGAGTCTGGCCATTCATATTGGACTGTTAACGGGCAAGTGTGTCCGTACGGGGAAGCCAGTTTTATCCACGACCCCACTGGCGAAATCTACTCTACAATCAAGTTTGATAAGAAGGGCCCTCAGCCCAGAATCTGCATGGTGTGGGACAAGCGCGAACTAAACGTTATGCCCGGGTCAATCTCGTTTTATGCCCATGATTCGACAAACTACGAGTCATCGGTTGGATACGAAAAGAGTGGCGAAGTTGACTGGGTTTAATGTCATTTCTATAATGCTATAACCTTATAAGGCTTGCAACATGTCTTAAGGGGTGATTCTTTTTAAATACATATGAGCTGGGCTCGCGATATCTTTATTTTATTTTATTTATTTATGCACGCTTATATTTCCCAACTTGGCGATCCCGCTAAGTTTCCCCTTATCCAAGTTTTACTTTTGATGCTCTTCTGGGGTGTACAGTTTTTGCGTGAATGCGTGTATCTGGGCAATTTCTTCTTTGAGAGCGTTGTTGACCATTCGGTGTCTCATGAGTTTGTTTTTGCCTTTAAAGTTGTCAGATACAATCACCACGTTGAATGCTTGGCCGCACCCACCAGACTCATCGTTCACTTCCACGTAGCTGGCTGCAAGTCGTTCGCGGATCGCTGTCTCAAGTTGCTGTGATGAGACCATGGTTGAATTGAATTGACCTGATTTATAAGTGTGTTGGAGTGAGGACGATAAACAGGTGGGTAAAAATATCCGTTCTTCCCAACGTCCTTTTTTTTCTTTCTTTCTAATCCGAGTCTAAGCTTACTCAATCAGAAGGAGTAAAAGGGTTTAATTCTTGTTTATAAAGAATTGAAGGTTGGTTATTGTTAAATAGAAAGATAACTGGAATACGGGCTAGATCTTGGGCGACGATTTTTGCCGATATCGGCCCGACTTTGCTCATTAGTTTATCTTTATCTCACGTTACGTTATGGTATATCTTCATCTCAGGGTGGAATATTTAGAAGCTTAACTCGTTTATTATTTGAGCGCTAGCGTCAATATACTTCAGCAAGTGCTTTTCCCTACTCAGATTGGCACATTGAATCAGCAGCACTCATCATCGCCATGTGCCTGTGTCTGGCCCAACTCCAAACGTATCGCTATTATTATTAATATATTAGTCATCGCTCTTTTTAATTTTTCAATTTTTTATATGCACTCTTGATGGGAAGCGATTTTGTTACACCACAACACATCATGGCATCGCATAAAGCAGTAAAGACAATCACAACCGCCAGTACGTACACTCGTTTATACCCAAAAACACAAAAACAACTAACACAAAACAAGTCCAACGACTATACCCAAAAGAGCTGGCCGATAGCTCCTGGGACAACACTGGGCTAATTCTAGGCGCGGCTTTGGAGTCTGACAAACCGGCAGCAGCCAAAGAGCCATTGTCAGTGCTACTAGCAATTGACCTCACCACCGCGGTGTGCGATGAAGCCATCAAAAAGAACAGCTCAATGATCATGGCCTATCACCCATTCATCTTCCGTGGACTGAAATCAATCACCCCACAGGACCCACAGCAAACCTCGTTGATCAAGCTTGCCCGTGCCGGAATCAGCGTATACTGTCCACACACTGCCGTCGACTCAGCAGTCGGCGGTGTGAACGATTGGCTTGTAGAAATGCTTGCTCAGGGCGAGGATGTCGACCGACGAGCCGTCGAGAAGTGTACAATCCCAGGCCACGAACAAGGCGGAATGGGCCGAGTCTTTAGCCTAAACCAACCCGTCTCAATTGCCGAGCTTGTCAAGCGGACAAAAGCTGGTCTCGGACTCGACCACATCCAAGTCGCCTACTCACCAAAACACAAACAAGATGACACGATCGGGTCAATTGCGTTGTGCGCAGGGTCCGGCGGCGGCGTTCTTCGAGGCGTGGCTGCTGACGTGTACTTCACCGGGGAGATGAGCCATCACGAGCTTCTCTACCTCAACGAAACAGGGAAAAGTGTCATTGTATGCGGTCATTCCAACACTGAACGAGCATTCCTGACAAAGTTTCAAGACCAGCTGGTGAATGAGCTTCAACAAGCTCACGACGGCCCGGTTAATGTAGAGGTTAGCGAGACCGACAAGGACCCGCTAGAAACCGTCTAAGTCTACATAATCCTGCTTACTCCTAAACAATCTAGCTATCAACTTGCTATCCAAATGACATACTTGCCCGCCCCTATCAACGACCCAGAACGACGGTGACTCGGTCAGTCTAGCATGGTACCTGTTTACAGCCCCAGTGAAAAGGTCGTACAGAATGAATGCAGCGCTTGTAGGTGTCATCATGTCGTGAATGTACAGAAACCGATCACTGCTGCCACACCGTACATAATTCCCGCTCGGTTTATACGCCAGCACCATCTTCCACTCCTCATTCCCGTTCACTAACAGTTCGTGCAACGATATGGCAGTCAGTAAACCCTCCTCACAGTATCGGTACAAGTGGGTTGACGTACAGAATACCTTGCCGCGCGAGCCGCGTCCAAAACGGCGCCGGTATTTGAGCGTGTTTCTGTCGCTCGCCAACTCGTAGCAATCGAGCTGGAACTCCGACTCTGGGTATGACAAGACTAGAAGGTGGCGTTCAAGCCAAAACAGCTCGTAGTGTTCGGTATGGTCGACTACAATATCAAAGTTGTTGATCGACACCACGCGTGTCTCGTATGCAGAGTCGCCAGCAATACACCCAACTACTCTTTGTGGGGTTATATAGACAGTGGATATGAGGCCGGCAAGCTCGCAGCCAAACTCAACGTGCTTGATCGAGCCGCAGTTATAGTAGTAAAAAGTCCCGTTGGTCTTGTTCATCCAACTATCGCGATCCACGCGCTGGAACGTTTTCTCAAATGTGTTTAGAATGCCGTCGACCTGATCGCGGATATGGAATACGCCGTCGTTAGATATAATCTGGATGTTTGCGTTGGACTGCCACGTCCACCAGTCAGGCACGCCAATCGCCACCTTGTCTAGCGAGGTAATGTTCGCCAGATTCCCGTCCTTGTATATCGTGGCTGCGGTTCGGTTCTGATTCGCAAGCTCGTATTTGATGGTGTTGACCAGGCGAGGACCGCCTAGCAACTCACTATCAGCCTCATCACTGATAAATTCCGACTCAAACAGTCCTCTATCGTGCTGTCTAATCACTTCTCGCCATCTGCGACAAACCCCGCAGCATTTTAGTGCGCTCCATACGTTGAGCTCTTCAAACACCAGCTGCAGAATCTCTACTGGAACTGCATTCATGTTTAAATTTAATAGTTTTGTTTACGTAATGGTTTTTTTATTGCGATGGTTTTGGTGGCTGGTGCGGTTTGGGAGCGGCGGCGTCGGTTCCGACCTTGCTAAAGTCTGGGGTGGTAATGTCTTCCGGCTCGCCATCCTCGTTCATAGTTTTCAAACCAAGATTGTAAGCCAGCATATCGTCTTTAGCGAGTGTAGGCGCTTCAGTGACTTTTGACCATTGTTCTTCCATCATTGACCGTGCTCTAGATGCCTTTTCGTCCTCCAGGCTATGTTCGGCTTGTTCTGGTGGAATGTCGGCTCCTTTATCAACGGCTAGGCCACGGTTGCGGATAAAGTCAATAAGCATTTGCTTGATTTTTGGATCTTCGAGCTCCAGTTGTTGCGGTTTGATGGACTCGATCCCTTCAAACTCGTCCAATTTCATTAGCCCGTCAACACTAGACTTGCTTGCTTGCGGCTCGTCATCAACTGCCACTTCTGGCATTGGCTCTATATACATGTACCTGGAGCCTGGATTTTTCTTGTCGTATTTGTCATACTCCTCGGGGCTGTCGAGGTACTGCATGCAGTTGAATGACCATTCCCCGTCCAGCTCAAACATGTTGCATTCGCGTCGAGTCCATTGCGAGCCAGTGGTGATGGGAAGGTAGACTCGGTACACCCAGAAAATGGAGGAAAGGTAGAGAATGCTAATCGCCGTGCCCAGTTTCCGGTTGATGCAGTGTCGCAATACATAGTCCCATATTTGCGCGAATATGAGGATGGAAAAGTAGAGACAGGACAGGTAGTCGACGATATTCCCGTCAGTCTGAGATTTGGCCAATAATGTAAAGTGCATCGCCCACGCCACCACCATCTGGCCAATATTGTGATCAACGTGAACAATGTCAGGTAACCTTGCCAATGCGTCTCTATACCCGCGTTGGACCATGCAGATTGCAACAAACTTGAACACGGCGTAGCACCCCAGCGCAATGGCACAAGGATACCACACCAAAAAGTTGCCAAATAAAAGCACCTGTCTGTAGTCATGCCAATACACGCTCAAACCTTTAATGAGGAACGGCAGCTTCCATACCGGGACTTGCCAAAACGTGCCCACCTCGACACGTTTCTTGGCAATCTCCATTGCGGTGGTGTAGTAATTCAGCTTCTGGACAATGTTTGGCTTGGTGTATTCAATCCAGTCGGCAGGGTCTAGTGATTCGTACTGTGGGTGGTAGTTTGTCTCCACCACCCACAGCTGGTTCTTCATCACGCCGTTGAAAGCGCATGTCACCTCCTGCTGTTCAGAGCCCCATTTGGGGAGTCTAGTGTCGTGCGAGAAAAGGTAGCAACCCGTCATTGCGTGTTGGAGGCGAACAACAGAACGGATCGCCTGCCAGCTCGTATTGTAATCAATAATGTTCGTGTCCGAGTCGACAATCTCCACACGCCATATATCATTCATATCACCTGGGTACCCATCTGCTCCGTATGCAGACACTTCATACTGCCAGTCATTTTCCGAGACGGGGGCCTTCTTGTCGTGGGAGTGGAGATAGCGGTTGGTGTTGAGGTGTTTGAGGCGGATATACTGGTTGGTGTGAATGTTGGTTGGTGGTTCATGGTAGTAGCTCTTTTCCGGCTCGTGGCGAAAATTGTTCACCTGCCACATATTGTTCAAGTCTTTATAATCATATAACGAGACTTGTTGTTGGCCCGAACCGGTTTGGTAGAAATCATCGTGGGAGTGTAGAAACGAGTACGTGTTCATGTGTCGCAGCGTGATGAGCCCGCCTAGCGAGATGTTTGCTGCCATTGGTGGCCGTTCACTGTTGATAAGGTTTGCTTGGAAATCCCCAGGCATAAACGCATCGCCATCGCCGGAATGGTCCACCATGTTGAGATGGCATACCAGAACAATCGTGTAGATACATAACGGGACTAACCCAAAAATTAATGTCCGGATGATGAAATGTTTAAAAACCCTTTTAATACCCACAGTAAGGTCGACCCCCGTCCACCAGCATTGATACAGGTTCATTACAAACACAAAGGTTAGAATGTACCCGGCAGCTCGGGTCGACGCCGCACCACTGACGGCGGTGGATAAGGCAAACGCGTATTTATACCACCCCCAGCTAAATGGCACCTCTAGCTCAAACCGTTTCCAGAGAAAGGTGGATAGCGTGACAAAGAACATGAGAATGGGCTGGGAAAATATGAAGCGGTGCGTGCCGGCAAACAGGTTGTCAAATGCCACCATGCACGATCCAATGACTGCCGAGTACCGTTTCACTCCGCATAGTTTCAATGTCAAAAATGTAAACGCAATTGTACACAACCCGAGTGCGCCTGCAAACCCTCGTAGCGTAATAAAGGGGAATGGCTGACCGATATAGCTCTCATACGTGCTTTGAACGGTAAACGTACCTTTATACCCGGTCAGTCTCGCCACAAGGTAGTAAACCATCCCAGCAAGCGGGGGTTCAGAGTCTAGAAAGAATTGCCGTTTGAAATACCGATTAATGTAATTGACAATTACCGCCTCTTCGTATACAACGTTGGGCGGGTTGGTAATATTATAAAGCCGAGCAATGGCTGCAACAACGAGGAGGACAGCCAAGGACCGTTTATCGGCGATTGTTAACCGCAAAGAGTTTTTGAGCGTGGTCGGTGGCTCGCTCGAAATTGGTTTACTAGGGTCCCACAGCCCTATGGATGCGCCTGTCCCCGTCTGAACACTAGGCCGTGAGTTTGCCGGTATTGACGGCGTACGATTCTTTCCCGTCGCAGTTTCCTTTTCCATTCGTGATATGACTGATAAAAAAAAGAAGACCTGGTCTTGTTTATTTATACAAGTTTGAAAAAAAAGGGCGGACCAATTTAGAGTTTTTTTTTTCTTTCTTAAAGCGCCCCCCTTTTTATGGGCACTGTTTTTAGAGTTTATGCATGTTTCCAAAGTAAAATGTGCGTTTGTTAATACCATCTTAATTTCCATACGACATTCCCGATTTGAACTCAAACAAAACAGCATTAGGTTTGCGGGTTGTTTACATGCTTTGTAGTTGGCATCCATGTATCAGCCGCAAGGAAGACCTAAACAAACAACATCAACTTTTGGTAGCTCCCCTTCAACTCGTCGTCATTGTCCATTGTTGGCTCAGAACAATGCGCGCAAATAGCTTGCGGCAATTGAGGAAAGTGCTTCTTCATTGATTTACAAATACCAGGTTTCAAACGTGGGAATAGAGCAGGGTTGGGCAAGTTTGAAATTCCAGTTGCAGCAACGTTGATAAACGTGGATTGCGATTGGTGATAGGAGCAATGGTCAAACGTTTGTTTTTTTTTTTTGTTTCGAAGCACGCGCAGTGTCAAATGCGGCTTAGGCCTTTTTTTTTTCTTTAAATACCTTCAGACTGACACTAGGAAGATGGAAATATCATGACGCAGTGCTATTGGTAGTCACACCTCCAACACGTTTCAGTTTCATCCATTGACTGGTTGAAAAGATATAGTTGCGACTGTAATAGGGTAATCTAGCTTTCTAGTGGTAGGACAACTTTTTATTTTTTTTGCAGTAATGAAAAAAAAAACCAGCCGCACTAGATGTCTAACATCGGCCCTCCGGCGCCGATCAAAAAAATTTTTTTCCGTCACGACAAGGCTCAAAATTTTTTTTTCCCACTTCTTCTTTTATTCCCACCCTTCTTTTATATACACTTTTTTCTTCTTCTTTCCCCCAAGACAAACTATAAACGATGGATATTGCCAATCCGGTTGGATCCGAAATCACTTCGGTGGATTTTGGGTTTATGAGTTCTGAAGATATCAAGAATCTGTCGGTGAAGCAAATTGTATCGCCAGATACACTTGACAAGCTGCAGCATCCAATTCCTGGTGGGTTGTATGATCTCGCTCTTGGTGCGTTTGGACGTAATTTGTAAGTGACTAACACCCCCAATACGAAAGAATAAAAAACTAACCAAGATTTAATAAGGTGCAATACTTGTGGTTTGGATGAACGATTCTGTCCAGGGCATATTGGCCATGTACAACTGCCAGTGCCAGTGTACAACCCGCTTTTCTTTACACAAGTCTACAACTTTGCCAGATCTGCGTGCATGTACTGCCACAAATTCAAGCTAAAAGACGTGGAGGTGCACAAATACCAATGTAAGCTGCGACTACTTCAGTACGGCCTTTCCAAGGAGATGGCGCAGCTTGAAGAAGTCAAGACTGAAAGCCTATCTGAACAGGACAATGACGACGACGATGAAGAGGAGACTCACGACAAGAAGGCCGACAAGGATCAAAGAGGTAAGCTGCTTCAACAACTGCGACAAGAGTTCACCGACAAGGCTATTACCACTGCTCTGAAAAACGGTCAATGTACAACTGCCGGCGTCCAAACCTCAACCATGATGCAAGAACGGAAAATTGTAGTCCACGAGCTCATGAAGGCATTGCTTGCTCGACGACGTTGCGATAATTGTGATCACTTTTCCCCGGGGTTCCGAAAAGACGGCTATGTCAAGCTGTTTGAAGTTTCCCTCACTGACAAGCAAATCGCCCATAACCGTGCCAAGGGTTTAGAACGTCAGGATATGATCCACGAACGTAAATCAACATCTGAAGACGACGAGATTGATTTGCAGTCCATCCCAAACGTCAAGGCCAGTGCCAAGAATGCTAGCCGGTACGCACTATGCGCGGAGATACGAAACCGGCTGCGGCTCACGTTCAAAAAGGAGCAAGACCTTTGCAAGGTTCTGTTCCACGCCAAACCTGATTACCAAGGCGATGAGGTGACCCCAGACATGTTCTTTATCCACCATGTCGTTGTCCCACCAACCCGGTTCCGAGCCCCACAACAGCTCGGCGATGAGATGCATTCCAACATCCAGTCCGATCTGATTGCCAAGGTTGTCACCACTAGTCTGCGGATTCGTGATCTAAACGACCAACTGAGCGAACTACGAGCCGCAAAGGTTGGTGGCCAGGAACGTGCCAATGTGTTTAACCAGCTGATGAATAGTTTTGTCACCATCCAAACCGACGTGAATGGGTTTTTGGATTCTAGCAAAGTGCCGTCTAACGGCGGTCAATTGCCGATCCCAGGTATCAAACAAGCTTTGGAAAAGAAGGAGGGTTTGTTCCGGAAAAACATGATGGGTAAGCGTGTCAATCACGCTGCTCGGTCCGTTATTTCGCCGGATCCAAACTTGGAGACTACCGAGATTGGTGTCCCGCCAGTGTTTGCCATCAAGCTAACGTACCCAGAACCAGTCACTTCATACAACTTCCACGAGCTGCGGAAAGCTGTAATTAACGGCCCGTACAACTGGCCAGGTGCTACTCAGATTCAAAACGAGGATGGTACAATGGTCAGCTTGATGAACATGACTGTCGAGCAGCGAACTGCATTGGCCAACCAGCTTCAAACTCCATCCTCTGCCTCGGCTGTTCACGGAGTTGTCAACAAGAAGGTTTACCGGCATATCCGCAACCAAGACGTGGTGTTGATGAACCGTCAGCCAACTCTTCACAAGGCCTCAATGATGGGCCACAAGGTGCGTGTTTTGCCAAAGGAAAAGACGCTACGTCTGCATTACGCAAACACTGGTGCGTACAATGCCGATTTTGATGGTGATGAGATGAACATGCATTTCCCGCAAAACGAAACGGCCCGTGCCGAGGCGTTCATGCTGGCCAACACAAACTCGCAGTACATTACTCCTACATCTGGTAAGCCGTTGCGTGGGTTGATTCAAGACCATATCAGCGCCGGTGTCAAACTCACCAGTAAGGACACCTTCTTTACTCGTGAGGAGTATCAACAGTTGGTGTATGGTAGTGTGAGACCAGAAGACGGCCACACCACCCGACCACGGATCGTTACCGTCCCGCCAGCCATCTTCAAACCGGTGCCAATGTGGACTGGTAAGCAGGTCATCACCACCTGCCTGCTCAACATTAAACCCGTTGACCGTGCCGGGTTGAACTTGGCTTCCAAAAACAAGATTAAAAACTCGTACTGGGGTAAACACAGCACTGAAAATGAGGTTATTTTCAAGGATGGCGAGCTGGTTTGCGGTATTCTTGATAAGAGTCAATACGGTGCCGCTGATCACGGGTTTGTCCACTCGGTGCACGAGATTTACGGTCCCAACGCGGCTGGTCTGCTGCTGAGTGTGCTTGGCCGGCTATTCACCAAATACGTTATGGATATTGGGTTGACTTGTGGTATGGATGATTTGCACTTGACCGAGGAAGGTAACGAGTGGCGTAATGAGATTTTACAAGAAAACAAAAACGTGGGGCTCAAGGCGGCCGTGGAAGTTGCCAATCTTCCAGCCGGCACCGCTGCCAACGACCCAGTACTGCTGGAACGGTTGGAAGAGATTGTACGAGATGACAACAAGCTAGGTATTTTGGATGCCATCACTCAAAGTAAAGCTGCTGCCGTCACGTCTGGGGTTGTTAATCAATGTATCCCAGCCGGGTCTGTCAAGCATTTCCCAGAAAACAATATGCAGGCCATGGCTCTATCTGGTGCAAAGGGTTCCAACGTTAACGTTTCTCAAATTATGTGCATGTTGGGCCAACAAGCTTTGGAAGGCCGACGTGTGCCGGTCATGGTGTCAGGTAAGACTCTGCCGTCGTTCAAGCCGTTTGAGACTGCCGCAAAGGCGGGTGGGTATATTGCCGGTCGGTTTTTCAGTGGTATCAAGCCTCAAGAGTACTATTTCCATTGCATGGCTGGTCGTGAAGGGTTGATTGATACAGCCGTCAAGACTGCTCGGTCTGGTTACTTGCAACGTTGTCTGATTAAGCAGCTGGAAGGTGTCCATACCAACTATGACAACACCGTGCGGGATAGTGACGGTACGTTGATTCAATTCTTGTACGGTGGTGATGCTATTGACGTTATCCAAGAATCCCACTTGCGAGAGTTTGAATTCTGCGCCAACAATTACGAAGCATTGTTGAAGAAGCATTCGCCGGCCGATATCCAGCATTTGGATACCGACGAGGCGGTCAGTTACGACAAGAAGGTTCGAAAGCATTTGAAAAAGCATGCGGAAGATCCGCACTTTTCGCATCCAAACAAGTACGACCCTACTCTGTCGCTATACAACCCATCTCGATACCTGGGCTCGGTTAGTGAACGGTTTAATGACGAGCTTGAGCAGTTTATGGCCAATAACAAGCACTTGTTTGCCAGCAAGAAGGACCGCGAGGGCATGACTGAGCGCAAGTTTAAGGCGTTTATGCAGCTCAAGTACATGCAGAGTATTGTCGACCCGGGTGAGTCGGTGGGCATTATCGCGTCGCAGTCGATTGGTGAGCCGTCCACGCAAATGACGTTGAACACTTTCCATTTTGCTGGTCACGGTGCTGCTAACGTCACGCTTGGTATCCCTCGTATGAGAGAAATCATCATGACGGCTAGTGAAAACATTGCCACGCCGCAAATGAACTTGCCAATCTTGCCAGAAATCACCGGCGACCAAGCCGATACCTTTTGCAAGAGTGTTGCCAAGGTGCTGCTGTCTGAACTGGTTGACAATGTGATTGTCACTGAACACACTGGTATCACCGAGTCTGGCTCATCTGCCCGGTCCTACACCATCCGTGTGCAATTCTTCCCTGAAGCTGAGTACGGCAAGGAGTATGACGTGTCCAAGGAGTATTTGGAATCGCGAATGGTTAAAACGTTTGTGTCTGCTCTTGAAAATGTGGTTGTTAAGGAGATTAAAAAGCAAAAGAAGACCTCACCGGCTGCTATTGGTGAGCGGTTGAAGGGCAGCGAGACTGTCATGGGTAGTGGTGGCGGTGACCGAGCCGCACCAGATTCCGAAGACGCTGAAGAAGAGGATGACGATGGTGAACGTGCCAAACAAAAGCAAGCCGTTTCGTACGACGAGCCAGATGAGGACGAGGCTGCTGTTGTAAAGAACCAAGACAAGGCTATGGACAGTGATGAAGAAGAAGATGATGAAGAAGGTGATGAAGAAAAGGACAATGACTCTGACGTTGAAATGAAACAAGCCATGACATCCAAAGCTAAAGAACGAAACTCCACCATTGTTGGGTCTCACAAGACTATCAAAAAGTTTGACTTTGACGACGCCAATGGTGAATGGTGCGAGTTTACCATGGAGTTCCCAGCTGAGACCAAGAAGCTGCTTATGGTCAACATTATGGAGGATTTGATTCGAACACATGTGGTGCGAGAAGTGCCACGAATCGGTCGATGCTTGCGACCTACTAACGACAAGAATAAAGGCCGTGTTTTGGTCACTGAAGGTGTCAATTTCCGGGCCATGTGGGAAGAAGATGATTTCATTGACGTTAACGATATCAAGTCTAACGATATTGTGTCGGTCTTGAAAACGTATGGTGTGGAAGCGGCTCGAAATACCATTGTGCGGGAAATCAACAATGTGTTTGAGACGTATGCTATTGCCGTTAATTTGCGGCATTTGGACTTGATTGCGGATATGATGACCCGAGAAGGTACATATCTGCCGTTCAATCGACAAGGTGTGGATACCGGCACGTCGCCATTCTTGAAGATGAGTTTTGAAACCACATGCCAGTTCTTGACTAAGACGGTGTTGGATGGTGGCTCAGACTCGCTAGATAGTCCCTCGGCTCGAATCGTTACTGGTAAGGTTAGTAAGGTCGGTACCGGGTCATTTGACTTGTTTAATAGGGTTTAAAAAGAAACATGGAAAAGGATGTATATATTAATGTGTTGATAAAAAAAAGTTACTGCTTTGATCACAGCCGCACGTTTAATCTGGTTTATAAACGGCTTCATTATTCTTTCATTGATATCTTTGGCCGGTTTAATTGTATTCCCCGGCCTTCAAACGAGACCACTGATTCGTTTGCTAGGAAAAGCTGACAGTAGTGTTTATCGGATAACGCCATTTGCTCTTTGAATCAGTCGTAGTATTTCCGGGTTGGCGGTTTGTACCCCAAACCCAAATAGTTGAGCACTGACTGGGACACAATATGAAACACTGCGTCGTCGCGAGTGATTCGTGCGAACCGGCTATTGAGAGACACACGATCAATGTCAGTAGCTATTCAGACTGGGGCTCTGGAAGAAAAAACTCTTCTGGTGTGAAAAACTCCAGCCCAACTGAGATTGCAAATTGTTTATCAGAGTTTGAAAAGTCCTTCTTCTGCCCTGTGGAGGCGTTTTTTT
Source organism: Blastobotrys elegans (assembly GCA_030564235.1). Lineage (NCBI taxonomy): Eukaryota > Fungi > Ascomycota > Dipodascomycetes > Dipodascales > Trichomonascaceae > Blastobotrys > Blastobotrys elegans. The sequence continues at coordinate 42,826 of JAJLUJ010000058.1, forward strand.
CGCGTCCTGCGGCGTCCCCCACGTAAAAGCTGTCGGTTTTGGACACTGCTGTCATCACATCTCGTTCCAGCATATCCCACATGCCTGTGTCTGGCTTTCGAAACGGATTTGCCAGCTCCTTTTTTGGCTTTGTTGCAGCATACACCAGAATCGGTAGATCAAGCTGTTTGGTGATCTCAGTGATTCGTGCGATGAACTTTGTGCAGCTTTTCGAGGTGGCGTTTCCCGCTGGGATTCCGCCTTGGTTGGAGAAGATGACGAGCGTGTGGTCTTTGCTAAGCTTGGTGAGCTTGGGCACGACGTTGGCGTTGAACCATCTCCAGTCTGAGCCGTCTTTCGGGAACGGGAAGCCTGTTTTGGTGTTGACGAGGGTAGAGTCCAGATCAAACGCGGCAATTTTGGCGTGTCGGGTAGCGATTTTGCCGAATGTTGCTTTGATCACGGACTGTTCAAATTTCCACATTAGTTTGGGTATGATGGTTTCTGTGTCGGTTTTAGACGTGCGGGCTCGTTTTGCGGGCGGGAAGTACGTGTCTAGTGACATTATTTGGTTGAAAGAAGAAAAAAAAGCTGTCGTGGATTCAAATTTTGTTCGCGACGGGCGGAGGAGCGTGCGCGCGCGCGGTGTGCAATTATCGCGTCTTTTGTACACTAGCTACTAGTCACCAAATCAATTCATCCAATTTCTGAGATATATATAGCTTAGCGGCCCTGAATGGGTTTAATCAGATCCGCAATAGATTACGAGTACTACATTTATATCGTAGAATTCGGCTCAAGTTTGGTACAGAGAGGTTAACAATTGCGTTACCATCTTTGAGACCGTTGACAGTGTTTTTGCAATTGAGAAAAGCCCGGAGTATATTCCAATCTGGATATTTGCTATTAAACAAATTAGAACTATTGGATGACCACAGGCGCATCCATAGATGAATGAATATCAACAGATAAAACTACTAAATTGCGTTGTCGATACTAGTTTTATTGTGGTGCGCGTTCGTCGGACCTCCGACAAGAAAAAAAGAGAACACATTTCTTGCACGGTTTTTTAATTCCCACACACACACACACACACACACACACACACACACACACACACACACACACACACACACACAAACACAAACACACATGGCGACGATCGAAGCAGTCTACATTGTAGACATCAATGGCCACGTACTACTGGAATACCCAGTCGCCTCGACGCCACCAGAACTACAGAAACTTCTGCCATACGTGATGGACCTGGAAGAATCAGGATCATCATCATCATCAACAAATGTGATTGAGGTCTCACCAACCCGACTTCTTTTCCACCAAAAACACGGCACGGTGATATTTCTGCTGCCATGTACAGCCAGCATGCCTACACTAGTCCCGTTTGAGTTTATAAACCGGCTAGTGGAAGTCCTAGAAGTGTATTTCTCCCCGCCGCTAATCCCCATGAAGATTGAAAGCCACCTCGACACGACCACATTAATCCTCAACGAGATGATCGAGGCTGGAACTCCATGCATGACCGATGCCGACCCAATGAAAGAGCTCGTCCCGTACGGAGGACTATTCTCAAAGCTGCTTGGCGCAGGCGGGGCCGGTATGAAACAGGCAATGGCCTCGCCTGTTCCATGGCGGCGACCAAACGTGAGACATACCAATAACGAGCTGTTTATCGATCTGGTGGAAACAATGTACGTTATCGTCACGTCTTCATCTAAACATACCCGATCAGCAGCAGCCACTACGCACCCCGCCACGTCAGCTTTCTACTCCTCATCGTCAGTCGCATCATCAGCGCGCCCAATCGTATCACGAGCAGAAGGCGCCATCTTCGTCACATCTCATCTTTCGGGAACGCCAGAGATCCAGCTCTCGCTCTCGGAAACCAAATTTGATATCCCATCGTTCCACCAATCCGTCGACCTTGCAAAATGGGATTCAAGCCCTGGCACGCTATCGTTCATGCCGCCAGATGGGAAAACACTCATTGCCTCGTATACTATCGAAAATTCCGCGCAGGGGCTAGTCCATGCCGACCTCCGCACGGGACTAGGCGTGAATAAAGACGAGTTTGAAGCAAGAGTCTGGACAATGGTGTCTCGAGATGTCAAATCGATTGACAATCTTTCTGTGAATGTAGTCTGCGGCAAGGGAGCCCGGCATATCAAGGGCATGCGGGTCACCAATGGCGATTTCCACATCAACGAGACTGGGATTGGCGAGTGGCGATTTCCTGGCAAGACAGCGCTTGGTTGGAACGCCACACTACGCGGGGCTTTACAGGCAGACGACAGCGATCAGATCCACTTTCCAAAGTATTTGACAATGGCATATACTATGAACGGATCTGTTCCGTCTGGGACCAAGATTCAGAACCTACGAATCGTGTCTACGCGGGGGTTGGGCGAGGGAGTCAAGCCGTATAAAGGAGTTCGATATACTACACGAGTAGGCGAGTGGATTGTCCGCTAGCGATTGTTGAGCTCCAGACCCTCCTCCTCCAGCACGTTTATAATCTCTTGTAGACTATCCACCACTTTGTCAGTCTCTGGTGCGTCGTTTAAATGCGTATTGACGTTGCTTTGTAGAAGAATCGTGCCGGCTCCGGCGTTGAATCCTGCCTTCATGTCATCAACCGAATCGCCCACCATGATGAGGTTTTGAGGGTCAATCCCCCATTTCTCAGCGATATGAAGGATACCAGCCGGGTGTGGCTTTGGAGGGTAAAACTCCCGCGTAATGATGGGTCCAAACTCGACACCAGGCAAGTACTTTGTGAGCAAATGGTTGACGGGGATTGGGAAATTTCTGGTGCAGATGGCTTTGGGGATAGTGAGGTGGTCCATCAGCTCGCGAAGGCCTGGTTGAGGCGTCATGCTTTCCATTGCTTCTCGTTCAACGGCTTGGAGCTTGAGATGGGCTTGTTCCTGCTCGGTAGCCGGTAAAGCGTGGACGTGGTCTAGGATATCGACAGATTTGTCAATTCCCAGCACGTCACGCATCGCCTTGAACATCCACGTTTGAGGCAGGCACAGCGTGCCGTCCATATCAAACACAATGCCTTTGATAGCCCGGTCGCCCGGTTTAGCTGGGTTCAGGATTAGTCGCATTTTTGTTTGGGTTGGGAAGAAACCCGATTTCTCCTTACAACAACAACAAACAACAACAAAAAAAAAAAAATGAACGACGACCCAGAGGCAAATCCGTTTGCCAGCGAGGACCATTCGCCACCGCCAGTGTCACCGCCAGTGGAAGATGACGACGACGACAACCGGCCGATTGGTGAAGACCACCCATACACGCCTGGCGCCACCACCACCACCACAACAACAACCCCAGAAAACAAACCACCGCCAAAAATCAAAAAGTACAAGCTAATCACCAAAATCACTGGGCTCGAACGACAGGGCAAGAAGGACCCTATTATCCGGTTTGATGCATACACCACCCTCCCCAGGTTCCGCACCACCACGTTCAAAGACATTCGGCGCACTCACAATGAGTTTGTCAAGCTGTTTGAGCACCTTAACGGCAACAATCCTGAATGCTTCGTTCCGTCAGTGCCACCAGCCACTACATCGGCTGGGGCGGGGACTGAAGAAGACGAGACCAAGGTCAAGCTCAAAATGCAGGTGTGGCTGGACCGAGTCACCGCGAACCCAATCTTGGCCCGCGACGAAGAGTTTGTATACTTTGTGGAGGCTGATTTTGGCTACTCGCCAGTGGTCAAGAAACGACCACCGGCTACCGGTTTGGCAAGACGGGCCATGAAGCAGCTGGCCCCGCCGCATGATGAAGTCACTGAGCTGGCCGAGTTTCGTCCGCTTGTTAAACAAGTGTATCAAATCTCCTCCGACTCTCACGCAAAGCTGGATCGAGTGACAAAAACGCGGCGTGGGTTGGGGCTATCAATGAATGAGTTTGGGAATAAAATCACAGAGCTGACGGAGCTTGAGCAGCATGGCGGTATGATCAACATGTGGAAAAAACTGGGTAAAGTGGTCACTACAATGGGCGATTTGGACTCTATCAAGGCCACTTCGGAGGCCAGCTCGCTAGGTGACGGCATTAAATGGGTTGCCCAAGATGCATATGTAGCTAAAGAAGCTCTAACCAACCGACACTTGCTAATGCGGGAGTTGGGGAAAGCACAGGGGTTAACAAAGAGCAAGCACCAGACTGCTGTCAGAGTCAAGAGCTCAACTAACCTCAGCCCAGCCAAGGTTGATGAAGCAATCACTGCATTGGAAGATGCGACTCACCAAGAAGAGAAGCTCACCCATAAAGTCCGGCGAGTTACCGACAATATGCTGCTTGAGAAGAATACGCTAATGTCGCATTTTGAACAAGATATTCAGTCCAATATTGGCGAGTATGTGCTTCGAATGATTGAGTCGGAACGACGGGCATTGAGTACCTGGGAATCGGTACGACTGGATGTGCGTGCTGTAGACGCCAATGGTGGGCTATCCCGACTGGGCCGGGATTCCCTACCTAACCACCGACGAGCTGCTCTGGCCAGCTCGCAAGGTGTTGGTGGCGATTCATGGAGCGGCGACCGACGTGACCGTGCCCCAGATTATAAAGTGGATGCTACTGTACAACGGCCTCCTGAGACTGACCAAGAGGAGGACGAAGAAGGTGGTGGTGGTGGTGGTGAGCTGAACGATGACACTGAGACGGCTGTAGATGCTAGGAACGCGGCATCATTGCTGGCTGGATCGACTTTTTGAGACTTGAAAAATTGAAGAAGAAAAAAAAAGATCTTGGTTCGTTTTTTTTTATATTTTTTATTTTTATCTGTACATTAGCGTATCCCATTCGAGGTCATACTGGTGGATCCTGGAACATGAATTCCCTACGTTTCGATTGATAAATAATCAATGAATAGACCTAGATAGACATTGCAATGTAACTGTTAACTAAAAATAAGCAACTGCAGCGCTGAAATTGCCGAGCCGCAATTACTTAGGAGCGCTTTAACGGCGAGATTGCGTTAGTAATTGGACATTAGTTTCGAATCATCATTACAATTGTCATGTTTTCTGCGTGAGTAGTGGAGCGGCTTGAAGCTATTGGCGACTCAACGCACTAGTTTGCTTTCGAATGATCAGCCATCTATATATCTATAGTCCCATGCATTGATCAGTTCTACCCGATCGACTTGACTCAATATTGAAACTGATCAAGTACAGATTAAGCCTCAGCCTGGTTCTTGTTGAGAAACAGTTGCAAGCAATGGATCAGTCATAGTTTAGTGTTGGTTGGTTTTGAGTATTTTATTTGACTATTTAATACATGAAGAGAAAGGGAAAAGGCCTGCATTTTGTAGCTGAAAAAACCACTTCTCATTGGTGTATAAATACAATTGTCGACGACGTGCTGTCCCGATTTTTCCCCTCAATTACAAGTCACTCGATCGATTCTGCAGTGTTAACCCTAAATTTAAAATAGCCGTGCGGCTTTTGATATCGGGGCGGACAGTTTTCAGCGCGGGCACGTGGATTGGCCGCACATTCCCTCGAGCAATCACCTTCACATCCTCAACTGGTGCTCTTTTGTCGCCCCAGTGTACTGTAATTTAATATAGTGTTCTCTGGTCCAATTATCACGCACCGTAATAATCTCAAACATTTTCTGCGTGTTATTATTGAATGGGTATCTCCGCGACGAATACCGCCCATGACCATACTAGTTTATCGATTGCTCAAGAACCAATACACTCAGCAAAGAGATATGGGCTGGTTGGTATGGCGGAATCGACTCGTTCGACGTTGGATTCGGCCCCTTGTTCCGGTAGTCTTGAATTGGCTTGCTGTTCTTTTCCCAGATAGTATATACGATTTACAGTCTGATCTGGTCTATATGTCTATATAACTGCTCAACCGCCAACCGTGTAGATATATCTCTACTTAGTGGCTCTTCTAGTTTATTCGTGTCGTTTCTTATATCCATTCTGCTCGGGTGGGGCATTATGTATACTACAGTCCAAGACACGAATAAGTTAACACCGTGGCGAGACGGAGTTTATAGAAGAAGAAAAATTTATTAAGGCTACAAATGGCTCCCAACTTTTTTTGTTTAGAGCACAGGCCTGGATTATATAATTTCAAACGGAGTTTATATTTATCGGGTTGGATCGAATCAAGCCCGTCCTGCTGACAAATTGTTGAACACGGGCATGGAATTTGCGGACTTTTTAAATGGAATTAATAAGCAATTGCGGACTTTGAAGGGAATAAATGTATCGCGCCGGCTTTTACAGCCATGATTACAAACCACGGGCACGCTTATCAAGGATATAGGAAAAAAAGAGAGAAATGCTTAGAATATAAAAGGGGTGCGATTTACTCTTTTTTTTTGTTGATTATTCGCAAATATACACTAGAATAAAACAATGGTATCACTATTCATTCGAGACTCATTTTTCGGTCGAATTGCGTACCATTTGTCCAATAAGAAACTTTTCACGCATCCTGAAGAGCAGCCCGACTACATTATCCCCGAAAAATACCTTATATCTAGCGGTGATGGGCTATCCAATATTGCATCGAAAGAGAAAGAAATCGACGCTACTGCTGAAATAGTAAGGGAAGTGTTTGATGGTGCGGCTGGGGTCGACGATACAACCAGCGATGTGAATGTAAAGGTGGACTGGGAGGGTCCAGATGACCGTGAAAACCCTCAAAACTGGCCGGTCTGGCAAAAGGTTCTTTTTATGCTGCAGATTGGGTTGTTGACTCTTTCCATCTATATCGGTTCGTCAATCTACGTTCCGGGAATGGCACAGATTATGGAAGATATGCATGTTGGCCAGACTGTTGCCACACTACCACTTTCCCTCTTTGTGTTTGGATATGGCATCGGCCCAATGGTTTTTTCACCGCTGTCTGAAAACCCAGCGATTGGCCGAACATATATCTACATTATCACCCTATTCATCTTTGTGATTCTCCAGATCCCGACTGCTCTGTCCCGGGACATTGTCGGGCTATGTGTTCTGCGGTTCTTGAGTGGATTTGCTTGCAGCCCAGCTCTGAGCACTGGCGGGGCGTCAGTGGGTGACGTGCTAACTTTACCATACCTGCCTGTTGCATTGGCGAGCTGGGGTGTCAGTGCAATGTGCGGTCCAGTATACTTGGGCCATTGATTGGTGGTGTATTATCACAACTAGTTAATGTCTACTGGACGTTTTGGTTCCTGCTCATCATTGGAGGTTCGACTTTGCTGTTATTAACGTTCTGTCTACCAGAAACGTCTCAGCGGACATTGCTATACCGGAAAGCACGTCGGTTGCGCGCAGTGACTGGCGATAACCGGATCATTTCGGAAGGTGATTTGTACATTTCCAAACTCACACCTAAACAGATGGCCGTGGATACTCTATACCGGCCTCTTCAGATTGCCTTTTCCGAACCAATGGTGCTCTTCTCCAACGCGTACATTGCATTGGTGTACGCCGTGTTTTACACATTCTTTGAAGCGTTCCCGATCATTTTGGATGGTATTTATGATTTCAATACGATTGAGCAAGGGGTGTCATACTTGACTGTTATTATTGGCGTTGTGTCGGGGTGTGCCCTTTACATTCTCGTTATTTACCAGCAGTTCACCAAGCCAATGTTGCGAGGGGAGTGGCCTGACCCGGAAGTGTTCATCCCGTCTGCCATCATGGGTAGCTTTTTCATGCCGGTTGGGTTGTTCATTTTTGGCTGGGCGGCTACTGCATCTGCGCACTGGGTTGGCACCTTAATCGGGGCTGGTTTGTTCAGTGTTGGCGGGTTTATCATTTTCCAGACATTGTTCAACTACCTGGCGTTTTCCTTCCCCCGGTATATAGCGTCGGTGTTTGCTTCTAATGGGTTGTTTCGGTCCACTCTGGCAGGTGGGTTCCCACTATTTGCTCGTGCAATGTATTCAAACACTGGGCCCGATAATTTCCCAGTGGGATGGGGATGCACCATTCTAGGCATTGTTGCCGTGTTCATGATCGCCATCCCTATCACTTTCTATAAGTTTGGCTCCAACCTTCGTGGCAGGTCCAATTACTCCGGGTTGTAAGTAAATAGATTATCGACTCATTCTGTACTACGAAGAAAAACAATGGTGTTGAGTGCGGCTTATGCGCCTTTCCTTTTGCGCGCGCGAAAAATAATAGAAAAAAAGAAGTCCCAATAATTAGATTTTTTTTCCCACCGCGTCCACTTTTTCTGCCCACAAAAACATTTGGAAATACACGTATGGGGCTATTCGAGAATCTCCAGAAACGGGCTCGTAAGCTGGGCATCACGCAAAAAGCGGTCTACGCTATGCCCTACATTAGCTTGCTTGCTGCGTTTTGCGGTGTGGCGTGGCTGCTGGTGCTCCCATTAACTGGCAATTTCGATGAAGGGTATATCAGTGAAAACGCACTGCTACCTGCACAAGCCACGACATATTTCCGCGAGACGGAATGGCATCTGACGAGAGGGTACCGTGAGGAAATGCACCTGCTGGAACACGAAGATATGGAGACGCGTACGGACCGAATTCTTGAGTGGTTTGAAGACATTGGGCTGAAATCCGCCAAGCATGAATGGCGGCTTGAGCACGGCGATGAAATCAAACAAGGCACAAACGTGTACGGTATTCTACATGCCCCTCGAGGCGACAACACTGAAGCAATGGTGCTAGTGGCCCCGTGGCTGAACGAGTTTGGCCAGTTCAACGACGGCGGGGTGTCACTAGTCGCCGCATTGGCCCGATACTTTAAAAAATGGTCAATCTGGTCCAAAAATATCATCTTTGTTGTCACGTCAGACTCACAATTCGGGGTACGATCGTGGGTTGACGCGTACCACACGTCTCTAGAAAACACTGCCGGTGCTATTGAAGCCGCTATTGTGTTGGACTACCCGGAAAAGAGCGACTTTTTCGACTACGTTGAGGTGCTATATGAAGGGCTCAATGGCCAGCTACCCAACCTTGATTTGGTAAACATTGCCACTGTGGAGATTGCCCGGCATGAACAGATTAAAATTATGATCCAGGGCATGCACGCGTCGTTTTCAAAATACAATGAACGAGCCAAAGCATTAGCCCGAGGTATTTTCAACCAGCTTGTCTGCGGGACCAAACCGGGCCCTGGCGGCGAGAATTTCAGCGGGTGGAAGATTGATACCATTACGTTACGAGCTCGTGGCAGTAATGGTCCTACGGATATCACCCATTTTGGCCGGCTTGCGGAAAACCTGCTACGGTCCGTTAATAACTTGCTGGAGCATTTCCACCAGTCTTTTTTTTTTTATTTCCTGCTAGGGCCAAAAAAGTTTGTCTCGATTGGGACATACTTGCCTGCCGTTATGCTGGTGGCCAATTCCTTCACGTTGATGGCCATTTCCATCCTGGTGAAATCAGCCAGCAAACCATCAGCATTAAGTGATCGGACAATCAAGCCGATTGCCATTCTAACCACCGTGTTTGGTCTGTCGTGTGTGTTTGGATACATTACACTAAGTCTGCCGAGCAGCAAGGCTAGCGGGTTTATTATGTTTGTGGCATCGGTATGTTATGCGGCTCCATTTTTGCTGAATGCGGCTCCAGTTGCTGCTATCATTTCAGTCCGTAAACCGGTGCTGGTATATCTACAAGCCTACTCGCTAATCATCCACGGGCTTTTCCTGACGACACTAGCTACAATGAACTTTTCATTGTCGTTTGCAATCGCACTAGCCACTGTATCTTTAGCCTGGGTTAATATCAAGACGAGCAGGCTCAATTTCAACAAGTCGTCGTCGTTACTAGCTCTAAGCTCGCCGTGGACGTCATTATTCGTACTAGCGTGGTACAATGCCTCGCAAACCCATGGTGATTTCAACCTGGCTGTTGAGGAGCTTGTGAATGGGTTGTTGTGGGGGTGGCGAGGACTGCAGGTATGGACATGGGGGGTCATTGCCGCCGTGTGGCTGCCAATGTGGGTTGTTGGATTGATTGTAGGGTCTGTACATGTCACCGTTGATGTTGATAGAGAGCAAAAAACTAAATAAAAAGAAAAAAAAGCTAATCAATTTCAATAACGTCGTCGTCTTCGTCGATAATGACTACATCACTGTCATCAACCTTGGCTCGTTTCGCTTCTGGAGTGTCAGGCTCGGGCAGTTTACGTTTCTGACCAGTCTGTTGGTCTTCCGGCTCAACCGTTTTTGGTGGCTTGACCTTAAACTGCAATGGCGCAGCCAACCCTTCACTGCCGTTTTCAACGTACACTTCCAGGTTGACGTGACCAGTATCATCGTCTTCATCAACAGCGGTGATGAAATGGCCCGGTTTGATACCCAGATCGGTCAAAGTTCGACCGGCATTGTCGTCAAAATCTGGATCGTACAAAAGCCGGTCGGTGATGATACTAATCTCTTGAGAGAATGATGCACCTTGCAATGCTTCAACAAGCTCGCCGAGGGTGTACTTGGCTGGGTCGACGTTCAGCGTGGCACGGTCAATCCCGCTGACTACACAGTGCGGGTTTGGTTTATTCAGCCTGTCGTTGATAAACACCTTATCCGGCTCGTTTGCAATAAACACAAATCTCAAATCGTCGTATCGCTTTTGCAGCACTTTGATGGATTGTAAAACGCAGACACCAGCCACCATAGCGTTGATGGTTGCCACTGCTGGAATAATGTTCCCAGCAATCTGCTTGCATTCAAACTTGGACTTGCACTCAATTCCAAACAAGTGGGATCGCAAGTTTGCTGCGGCGACTACAAAATCCAGCGTATCTTCATCGTCCTTATCAAATGACAGTGGTGTATCTTTAACACGGATTTGAAGCCGTTCCAGACTGGACCGCAAAACCGCCAAATCCTCCTCAACAGACCACGCGCGTTGGTCTTCCTTCTCGATCCGTTTCCCGCTTAATGATTCAACGTGTGGTGCTAGTGTAGCGTATTTCAGCGCGGTTGGGGGCTTACGAGACTTCCACATTTCCTTCATGGCAATGAGCCGCTCGATATCAGTGTCGTAAATCTTGTTAACGAGCTTGATAAACGCGTCCTCGTCGAGAATTGAAGTCCGCAGTTCCTTCAGCTCATTGACTTCTAGCTGCATATTTTCCTTCTCCTCGGCGTTATCAGCTTCAGAGTCGTCTTCCAAGCTTGCCGAGTCGCCGCCATCCTCTTCAAACAGCTGGGAGAATAAATATGATTTGGCCCAGACAATGTTGTGGACTGGCTGGGACGGGGTGCTTCGGATTGTGCAGACGGGGTAGCTTTTTGGGGTCAGTTTGCTGGTGCAGTCGTAGCACTCCGTCTTGCCGTTGATAATGACCGAGACTTGGCCATTGAACCCCGTCGTGCCGGATTCGATTAGTGGCACGTTGGAGGCTAGGCAGATCCGGTTGACGTGCCGACGGGCGTCCATATTATCTAGCGCGTTGTACACGATATCAAACTGCTTGAACCACGCCACGTCGAACCGTTCGTCTTTAATATTATCATGGTACGCGACAATATTCACGTTGGGGTTGAATTTCGACGCGGTTTCTTTGGCCACTAGGGCTTTGCTCTTTTTAATGTGCTCGTGGCCGAATAGAAATTGCCGGTTCAAGTTGCTCAGATCAATGGTGTCCAAGTCGACAATGTGGACTTGCTGGAAACCAAGCAATACGATATCTTTGAGAAGCTCGCAGCCGATCCCGCCAGCGCCGACCATCAGCACTTTGGACTGCTTGACCTGTTCATACACGTCTTTTCCGAGCGTTTGTTCAGCGTATGTTTGTCGCATCGAGTTGTTTTGGAAAGTTTTTTTATTGTTGTTGGGAGAAATTATAATCTAGCTCTCTTGTTTTCAAAACTAATACAAATCTTGCCCACTTGTTGGCTCGATTCCAGCAATTTAAAAGCGTCCAACACCTCACCGTCATGGAAACTAAACACCTTGTCTACCTTGATATCTAGACCTTTTTGTTCGCAGAATCTGATCAATTCCTGCGCCATTTGTTTGTTTCCTACTCTAACACCTCGTAGAATTGCGCCTTTCATGAATGCTGCGGTGAACACGTCTGGGTTTTTGGCAGGACGAGGAGCAACAAAGCCAATCAATGAGATGACTCCTTCTGTTGCGGTGGCCTTGATACTCTGCTTGATTGTTCCAATACCGCCATTCTCAATAACAAAGTCCGCGCCCCTCCCACCAGTAATTTTTAGCACCTCGTTGGCCCATTCCGGAAAAGTCTTGTAGTTGACCGTGTAATCAGCTAGTTTCTTCACATGTTCAAGTTTTTTGTCTGATGATGAAGTGACGATGGTCACGGCGCCTGCTTTTCTGGCAATGGCAAGTGCTGTTAGTGACACCCCGCCCGTGCCGAGAATGAGCACCGTATTACCGGGTGTCAACCGCTTGAGCCCGTACAAGGCATTCCACGACGTGACACCAGTGCAAACTAACGACGCGGTTTGTTCCCACGTCAGCTTACTGTCAATCTTGTTGACTGCTTCTTGAGGTAGGACGACATATTCGCGGAGGGTGCCATCGACAGCGGCGCCGAGAGCACCACTAAGGCCCTGGGTGATATCCCACACATTTTTGATGTTAAAGTTGGAGATTACCGTGTCACCGACTGCTAGTTGGTCCACCTGGCTGCCAACCTTGACTACTTTTCCGGAAAGGTCGGAACATGGGACAACCTTGTCGATTGCTGGCATGGGATACCGGCCGTGGATGATTTGCACGTCTCGGGAGTTTAGCGAGACAGCCTTGACTTGGATCAAGACGTCTTGAGGCGATGAGAGAGTTGGGGTGTCCTCCTGGACGTTTTGTAGCCCGTCAAGCCCCTTGGAGAATAGTCTGTATGCGGTGTGGGTTTTTGGAATACTCATGATGTGTGTGGGGAAAGAGTGGAGTGTGTGTGTTTTTTTGGAACAAGTTTAGTGGCGAATATTTTTCTTCTTTTCCCCCGATCATTGGTATCTGGATTTTATGTGATTCCCTCTCTATATTTCTGGCGCTTCTGGTGGCGAATAATGCGGTTTATGGTGTAAACATTCTGTAGCCGTCTCGTGGATTACAACGCTTTCGGTTAAAGGCTCTAGGAACGGCACGATGACGGACCATACCCGGAATAGTATAAGGATGGATGATGTGGCGACCATTGGGGGAGATTTTTTGGTGAATGTGGGAGTGTTGAGATTGATTAATCAAATGGTCCAGACTCTTTTTTGGGAAGAGGAATGTTATAACCCAGGTTGTTTCGTCATGTGAACCACAAAAATAATAATCACAATGCAAAAAAAATGAATTGGACCCAATTGAATTGGATGAATTCCTCCGATACCGGGAATCGAACCCGGGTTTCCACAGTGAGAGTGTGGTGTCTTGACCACTGGACTATATCGGAATTGATGAAAAATGATTTATACGCTCAGTCGCACACCGTCATTTTTGGTGCGGCGCGCGCCGCACCAGGTGCGGCTCAACATAAAAAAATGCTGATAACCAAGTTTTGAGACCACCATTATGACACATCAGCTTTGCGGTGGCACTCTACCATCCATGGCGACGCACTTTCTCTCTCAGGAAGCAGCTGCCGCCGGAGATGCAACCGGCATTGCAAGCGTGGGTGTCCTTGACCACTATACGGCCCGGGAAGGGACTAGACAGAATCTCACGATACTGGCTCTTTGCGGACAAGCGGAATTTCTACCACGTGTTCAACCTGGCCCAACGGATCTCTTTCTCGCCTTTCTTGGATACGATGCCGGAGCAGGCCGGCCTCAGCGACGAGAGCTTCTTACGATACTGGAATCGGCACGGCGAGGACTGCCAGTCACACAACTTTCTTCAGTATCCCGTGACAAATTTTCTATGGCAGAGTACCTACCCCGTATCTGGTCCTCTCCGCATTTCCCAATTCTTCCATTGGCACCTTCGCTCAGACGGGCTACGGATCGCGCGTTTTGTGCTCTGTATCCAGGAAATCGTCAAGGCCTACCGCTTTACCACTTTATACACGTCCTTAGAGGGCGAGAAGCAAATTATGCTTGATTTTGTCCGCTCAGTTATGGCGGGCGAACTTGGCGATGTGTATTGGTTATTTCACCGACGCGCTCGCCGTGCCTTGGAGCCTGGCT
>JAJLUJ010000059.1:0-11391 GCA_030564235.1 Blastobotrys elegans
AAAAAAAAAAAAAAAAAAAGGTATATAAACTGGCAATTAGCTCCTTTTTTTTTCTCTTTTTCTTTCGATATTCTTAAGAATTACAATCATCTCTGAATTATAATCATGAAACTGTTTCAATCTTTAATTATTGCGTCTAGCATTGCTACCGCATTTGCCAAATTTGATCTCTGTTGCGACACTGCAGAAGGAGCACCAACGGAAAATGCGAACCAGCTTATCGACGACATGTTGGCTGGCAAGCTAGAAGGGAAGCATCACTGGTGGCAGAACGGCGATGCTATTATTGAAACATCAGGTTCAGCACAACACGCTGATTCGTTCCAAAATAAGCTTAAATTGCTTAGAGATAATTGCAAGTCAAAAGACGGGAAAACTATGGCTGGCCACACGTGCGACCATGATAGAACCAAGACTGACGTCTACCTTTACCACGCGCCTCAACATGGGTGGAAAACTGGATGCATCCACATTGGCTTTAACCAGAACTGGTGCATTAATCACATGTAATGTATGACTAGCTTGAATGGCTGGGTTCTTTTTTTTTTTTTTAGAACCCATGGATATATAATATATAAATAAATGAAAGAATTTGAAACATTGATTTAATTGGGAGCCAGCTGCTAGTTGCGCTCCAGTGTCTTAATTATATTGAGCCGCACTGTATCTTGAACTCGATGCGCAATGATGTTCTAAAACTGTCAGGTACATTCAGCGCTCGAAGGCTGTATCAATAATACAGCTTCTTTTCGTACATTTGTTTCCAGCCTCGAGATCTATATATTTGGTTCAGAATCTCCCGTATTGAAGGAGAAAAAGGTCACAGTGCCATTATAACTATGGCGTGTTTGACAATATACGGAAGCTAACTCTGCATGTTTACCACGAATCTTCTTCAAGCTGTACATTGATTCTATATTTATTACAGTGGATTTGGAAAGAACCGTTGGTGAAGAGTATTCAACATACCTCTATCGTAAATGTTGTTCACCTGGTTGAACGATGTCAATGGAACCACTTGTAAATGCTGTGATCTCACCCTATCCAGCTCATCTTCCATCAACTGTCGGTTAAATTCATTCCCATCCTGCCGCTGCAGCAATATTGATGGTTCATTTTTGGCATGACTTTGTTTCCTCAGCTCTTCATTTGGATGGTCAAACACCACTATTTCACCGTCCTTCATACACTCCTGGATGGTCTCCCATTTGAGAGTTTCATTTGTGGTCACACCGAGATAGACATAACGCATCTGTTCGAGAAAAAACGCCAATGCCACCACGCCTAATGTGAAACACAGAATCATCAAACACCCTGCCGTTCTCGACTCGTCCGTGAGCAGGATAGCTTGCGCATACCTCTGGAAAAACCACTTTTCATTGACGGTATGAGCGTACGTGCTCAACACCTTGCGTGTGAGGTAGAATCCATACCCCAGCACCACGACATTCTGCCACACGAATAGCAAAAACCACTTTGCGTTGGAGTATCCCACGCAATTGTTCAGCCAGATACAGTGGTGGTCGCAAACTGCGATACAAGCATTACACAGACTACAATGCTTAGACCGAGCCGGCTTGACCCTCCTACACGTCGAGCACTCACTGCCCTTGAAAAACATAATCTGGTCGTATGGAAACATGTCCATAACGGCGCGATGGTTCCTGGACGTGATGATACCGGGGTTTGAAAACACGGCTGGCGGGGTGAGCAGGTACGGCAGTAGCAGAACCACGGGTACAAACAGCTGCCTGTGCCACTCGCCATCCACCTTAGCATACACATCCTTGATAAAATACCAAAAACATGTCGTAATGAGCGAAATATACCCTACCGGCACGCCCCATCGCAACGGACCCTCAAACCGCCGCCAAACCTCAATAGCGCCCGTCTTGTCAAATATGCTGGAGATGCGGCATAGCTGCACTCGTAATCTCGCTACCCACGAGCCCCTGAAAATAAATAAAAAAAAAAGTTTGATGCGTTAATGAATGAATTTGATGTCATGATTGACAGCTACTTACTGGAACTGCGGCAACTCGCCAAACAGCGTGATGAGCAGAAACACCGACAGGACGAAAACGCCAACTAGCAACAGATAGAACATATATATAGTTAATGTTGCAATTGAAGAGTCGTATGGTATAGTACTGACACTGCAGATCAATTGATGGAAGGAAAGATAGAGAAAAAAAAAAAAAAAAAAAAAAAAAAAAAAAAAAAAAAAAAAAAAAAAAAAAAAGTCAAGTTTCAAAAGCCCCTTAAATATATGTGAGGGCTGCGCGCGCTGCGCATTAAACAGTAAATTTTTTTTTTTTTTTTTATATTTGTTGCCCCCGTTCAACACTTCAGTCTTCAATCATTCCTTTTGGACAGTTTGGAATTGGTATCTACTAAACATGTCATATTCGTCAAACTTGCAAGACGTGATTGATAAACGCGTCGCCTCGCTGGACTACCTACGCCGAGTGTACGTACCGGCCCTGAACGAGCAAGTTGAAAGAAAGAAAAAAAAACTAACACACACATAGCCATGGCGGAACTTTATGCTGGTTGAATACTGTACATATGTCAAAGCAGGACTTTGACCAGATATACTGGGACGAGCACAAACAGCATCCACCGTTAAAGTATGTTTCCAAAATCCGGCGACAATAAGAATGACTAACATGATAGTTCGCTGCACTACTTTTACCTGGGAGGCTCGCTGCCCTCAATATACGAACACAACAAACATTCACTGTTCGACTACCTCAAGGCGTTTATCGGCCTGCTGAAGGAGTATGAGACGTTGACAGGGTTGCATGAAAACACGCCAAAGAGTAGGATTGCTGGAGTGGGAAGGCGGTTGTTTAGGTCGCGTCTGAAATCTAGCAGCGATCACTCGCATAATATTAACAATCATAACGACAATCACGCGCTGACAGCGGCCAAATCGCGGTCACAAAGCTCAAGCTCGGCGTCGACGGGGGCAAGGCTATCGCCTGTAAACACGACATTTTCCTCGACGTCAGTGCCGTCACTCACGACAAGCTTCAATGGGCACGAGTTTTTCCATCTCAATGTTTTCCATCTACCGTTCATTCCCGATGTGTATGAGACGTTTGTGAGTTTATGTGAATCGCTGATTGAGGCGTACCGGCAAATCAAGACAATGCTCCAGCAGCCCAACGTGGTGGTCACCCACGACTGCTACGAGATGCTGCTCAAGCTGGACGACAAGGTGCGCAAGTTTATCATCAGTCCGACTATTAAGGACATTGACACGCTGTCGAGGTCGCTGATTTACGAAGAAACGTCAAAACTAGACGGATTGTTGATACAAGCAAAGTAATATGTTATTTATAAGAAGCCACGTACTTGCCCCACACTAGTTCAATGTTAGTTCTCCGTCTTTTTTTTTGTTCATTCGTTGAAAACTCACCGTGATATGCAAACCGCCGCCCCATAAACTTGCCGGCAAGAGGAAGAATGACCAGCGTAGCGAGCTGGCGGAGTTGGTCGACCGATTCCTCCCATTGTTGCTGGGCGTCGTCGTACTCGCTGTCATTATCATCATCATCAGATCCGTATATATTGTCGTACCACACGTCGTCCGGCTGGACTCCAACCGCGGTTAACAGGTCCTCATTCTCCATTTTGTGTTAGTGTCGCGGGTTCCTGTTGGGACAAATCCTTCTTTTTTTTTTTTTTTTTTTTTTTTTTTTTGGGGCCTTACTTCAACGCCGCCGCACGATGGGAAAAATTTCGCACATCACCAAACAATCCGTCAAGCCCATTCTAGCCCGAACAATGGACGTGAGAGAATACGACACGGAAAAGTACTCGACAGTGGTGGAGGGCAAAGCCAGCATCCTCTATCCCAAACAAAACAAGGTGTTCTACAACCCTGTCCAGCAGTTCAATCGCGATATAAGCACTATTGGGATTCGAGCCTGGACTGAGCTGTTTGAGGCCACCAAAAAGCAGAAAAAGCGACAATCGGACGGCGTAGAAAAGCCTTTCATTGATATTATCGAAGCATTGTCAGCTACCGGTCTACGTGCCATCCGTTACGCAAAGGAGGTGCCGAAAGTGCGGACCGTCTATGCTAACGATATCAGCCAAGACGCGGTTGACTCCATCACTCAAAACTCGGTGCATAACAAGACCGAGGATGTAGTCAGACCGAACAAGGACGATGCATGCGTGCTAATGTATAAACATCGAGATTCCAAGCGGCAAGTCCACGTTGTTGATCTCGACCCATATGGGTCTGCAGCCCCGTTTATCGACGCGGCTGTCCAGGCTGTCGTTGATAACGGTCTTCTCCTCGTCACCTGCACCGATCTTGCCATCCTCGCTGGGAATTCCTACCCGGAAAAGTGTTTTGCTCAGTACGGGGGCACTACCGCGCATGGCGATTCGTGTAAAGAGTCTGGTCTACGGCTTGTGCTTAATATGGTGGCTCAGGCGGCGGCGAGGTACGGAAAGGCCATTGAGCCGTTGGGGTGTTTCTCCATTGACTTTTACGTGCGGTGTTTTATCCGGATTAAGGCATCGCCTCAGCAGGTCAAGTCAAACCATTCCAATACAATGACCGTGTACCACTGCTCTGGGTGTAACTCGACGACTCCTCAGCCGTTGGGGCGCATCTCGCGTCGGCAGAACAACGCGAATAGTATAAAGTACCAGCAGGCGCAGGTTGGCGCCGCGTCGGCGGTGAATGATCATGACAAGTGCGTTCATTGCGATTCTCATGTTCACGTGTGCGGGCCAATGTGGGCAGGTGCACTTCACAACCACGAGTTTTTGGACAAGGTTCTGGAAATTCAGGCCAAGGAGCAGGAAAATGCCGAGACGAGTTTTGGGACGCTGCCGCGTGTTGAAGGCATGGCGACAATGGCCAAACAAGAGATTGAGGCGCCATTGTTCTTTTCAGTGCCGAATATTTCCAAAGTTGTCAAGTCGACTTGCCCGCCGACTATCGTCATGTTGTCAGCGTTGCTGAATGCCGGTTATAACGCTTCCGATACACATATTGAGCGGTCATGTGTAAAGACCGATGCACCGTGGTCAATGATTTGGACTATTATTCGGGCTTGGAAAAAGCGTGAAATTGAAGGTGATGATTACAAAAAGAACATGAAGGAGACGGCTCCAGGGATTAAGATTCTGGACAAGGACGACCCGTTTATTGGCGTCAACTTTGAGATTCATGAAAAGGCTAAAAAAATTGAGGCCTTGCGAAAGTCCAAGCTGGTTCGGCATCAAATCAACCCCACCGAGAATTGGGGACCGAAAGCGAGAGCTGGTTGAAATGTAAGGTGTGTAGATAGTATTAAGAAATGTTTTGGTTTACTATATAGTCTTTGTTCCAGAGTTGATTCTCACGCCATCAGTGCTTCCAAGACATTGTACAGCGCACTAGGTAAGGCCCAACACATTAAAGGGATGGCTTTATAAGTAATCATTGGTATAAAAGTTTTGAGAGGTAGACCCGAAATGCTAGCCATTCTGCCAACCACTCTTGTAGTTTATTAATATACTGGCCATGGTGCTCTATTTGCTTCAAGTTCAAGGGGAACACCATTCCATCCTCAAAGCCCAGCAAGCCTGTGTCCTTAACAATCTTTGATTCATCATTCGCCGTCGCCATGTAGTATTCCTCTCCAATCAGCGGCGGCCACTCCAAACTTTGCTCCAGGACGTTTTTAGCAGCAGCACAGTCATTAAAGCGCGCTTCTTGGTTATAATCCACGCTCACTTTTGAAAACTGGTATCCTAGTGCGAACGGTGCTACTGCGAAACTGGCAATAAACAAGGTATTTCTAACGAATGGTAGCTTGATTACCCCCCTTTTTGTCAAGATAAGCGTCGTGATGACACCTAATACTGGGCCTGCTACCATACCTGCCATGCTAGACACCCGCTGGTGCTCAAACGCCTCTGCTAGTTTAAATCTAGTGGCGCCGTCAATCTGTTTGTCGTATTCGTAAAACCTGCGAGCATGATCGGCCATCAAGAACTTGTAACCTGCTTGTCGAACCCCACAGCTAGAATCCTTCAAGGAAGGATACTTGTCCGTGGCGACGAAATAAATACGCGAGAATGGTGACACCCACCATTTTGTCTCTTCTAGAATGATCTGGGCAGGTTCCGAGTCGACAAACTGCCGTTGATAGTGTTTTGTGAGTATATGCCGACCAGCCATAAACCCAGCGGTACACCCAACAAACATGACCGCCTTTTCCAATAGCGCAACTGCTAGCGGCCGTCTTGCCAAACCAACCTTGGCAGCGATTGAGCGGGTTATAACTCCTGACGCGAGAATGGGCGCGCCAACGAATAGGAAATCTGCCCTTGATATGTTTAGATGTACATTTCCTAACCTGTGTCTTGTCTCTTTGTTGAGTTTTTGGTTGTTTATCCAGAATTCGGTAGATATCATGTCATGGAAAATTATGTGGGCCCATGCCATGGTTGGGACACTCTCCAAGAGCTAGCTAAGCTTAGTAAGCTTATCGGGACGCGTTTGGCGAGCATCATCAAGTGCCCGTCCATATTACGCCGGCCGTTTGAGGTTGACATTTCTGTGGAATGGCTGTTAAGCCAGAGTTTAACACTTTGTGTTGTTTGCTAGAGACTTGGAGAAACTGATTTTGAAATTTTTGGCAATATATATAGTAATAAAAATTTACGTGTACAAAACCCGGTCAACTTCGGCTTCAATCATAGCACGTTGACTTTTATCAAGCTTCAACACCAGCTCCTTTTCAACCTGTCTATACACTTGATTCATTGTCAAGTGTCGTAGGTCTTGTCGTTTAAGGTATTCCACGACAATAGTCTTGATGTGCTGATCGATACTGACCAACGACGACTGGGAATTGTACAACGTGGCATGATCGAGATGGTCATCGTACCGGCCCAGTCGTTGCGTTTCTGGGTTGGTTTGGATCTCGTCTCGGTGCGCACCAGGCAGCCCATTAACCAACGCGTACGCCGTCCACAGCTGTTTAGGCACCATATTCTCGTCAAACTCTGGCTCAAGCGTGTTCAACAGCTTCTCCTCGCCATTGTCCATAATCTTTCGCGTACTACCCCACGTGAAATCGTCTTGCTTCCAGAACGAATAAATCGGCAGGATGAAGGAGTGGACCGGGTAGCTGAGGATATAAAACACGAGCCACCCGATATGGGCCCATTCCCGCTTCACGATAAAGATCAGGGCCTGTAACCCGTACACTACACCGAGCGTGATGATTGAAATGAGCGGGAACGCGCCAGAATGGGACGACACAATGTAGATTAGGTACCCCAAATAGATGCAGACGGACGGCAGCATCACCGTGCCTGCCAGATCGACAAACACAAAGAACCGCATACCCATGCAACAATGCCCGCATAATTGACCCTTGCCGAGCCGCAGCAGCTCCACCAAGTTGTGGACCGTGGAATTGATCCACCGTCGGCGTTGAGACAGCAGCACCGAAAACTTGGTTGGTGCTGTAGTGTATGCTAACGCATTGGGCTCAAACGTATACGTGGCTTTTGGAAAGTGTTTGAGCATCAGCGTCGTCAAGAACCGATCCTCGCCCAACGACAATAGATTCTGCTGGTGCAGCGTATCCTCGCCAATCAGATAGTACTCTTTAATGACCGAGTTGGACACGATCATTGGCTCTTTGTAGTAGTTTCTGATCCGGTACATTGTGAAGCTAAAAAAAAAAAAAAAAAAAAGTCTTGATTAGTTTCTTGGGTCTCGTGGGGAAAATCATGGCACATACCATCCTGGTAAACAAGTAACTGTTCCGAATAACGACTCAAACGCTTTGGTGAGGTGGTGGGAAATGTAGTACTCGTACACCTGCATCATTGTCCAGAAACTGTCGTGCTCGTTCTGCAGGCGGGTCTCGCCGCAAATCCCGGCGATTCTGGTATCAGCTACGCAATTAGACACCAGCCGGTTAAGCGAGTCTTCTGCAACGCTGGTATCGGCATCAACCATAAACAGAAACTCGAACCGTTCCGGGTCGGCGCCAATGGTGTTGTTCAAGTGGTCAAACATTTCCAGTTCGAGCGGCGACATTGGTGATTGGTAATGCACGCGGTTGAAAAAGTTCATGGCCAGCAGTTGAGAGTCTCGTTTACCTCGGTTACCAGGCTTGGTCGTTTCTTGGTCATTGCCGGTCTTAACCACGACCAGGTACGATGCCAAGTCGCCCTCAAACTCGTACAACCCGGAATATACCTGCGCAGTGTTGAGTTGCTTGTACCCATCCCCAACTGCTTTATACGAACGAGTAAGGTCGGCATCGTTTTGTTTAAACTCGCGGCCCAAAATACGCAGCAAGATGGACGGGGTGGACTCGGTATTGTCATGGCCCACGACAACACCATCGCAAACAATCAGCAGCAGTTTTTTCTCGTTTGGGTATTTCATGGCAGTCAACGAATCGACAGCTCGCCGGATCTCTTCCTCGCCTTCAGAATAGACTGGGACATTGCACACCACGTACCGGTCCTGCATTGGCACACCCTCGTTTTTGCCAATGTACTGGAACGCCGCGACAAACTTGGTCAACACGACCGTGCCGAGAATAATGGCGACGACTAGCAGCATGTAGTTTGTAAATTGGCACTGGACCGAGTCGCGGAAATCAACGCGACCGGCCAAAAATACATTCTTGAGGCAGTTCATATTGTTGGTCATCTCCGTCCGGGTCATTTTCAGGTCCTTGAACTTGTCGGAAATGTCTTGGCCCGCATAGTTCATAAACAGGTCTGAAAACTTTTCGTTAAAGAACCGGTTCGCATCCGTGTCTTGTAGATCAATGGTGTGGAAATAGTCGGTCAAGTCGTAGATGTAGTCGTCGATGATGGCCCAGTAGTTTTCGGCGCCTTTACCCTTATCTTTGATATCCCCCTTTGACACGACCAAATCTCCCTTAAAATACTGCTCGAGCTTGGGCGTGAGCTTGTCTTGATACCACGTCTTTTTGTATAGCGCGCTGTCCTTGTCAAACACTTTATACCCGCCAGAGTAGTGGACTGCTTGTTGGAAATCTACAGTCTTGTTTGGAGTGAGGTCAATGCTATCGTCGGCGACCAGCCCGCTGCAGTATACCGACAACGGCTTGGGGAACAGCTCTGACACGTCGGTACCAGCAAACTGCATCATGAGGTCCTTGGTGGTCTTGATTGACATGTCGGAATGCTGGGTACGGTAGAATGTGGTCATGTCGTATACCTTGCCGTGGATAGCAACGTAGTAATCATCGTCGCCTTGGTGGAATCCAAGCTCCTTCTCGTTCCAAGCATGGTCGTAGTTGGGGCACAAAACCTTGCCGAACCCCACCATGTAGAAGATGATTGTGAGGTTGGCCAACGCGATCATCATGCAGATGGCCAGCTTTTCCCGCCATGCTGTGCGTGAGAGCTCATCTTTTAAACCGAATAGTTTGAGAACAAACCCTGGAACCATCCACGTGAACATGTATACAATCAGTAGCCAGATTCTACGGCGGTGGTCAATCTTGGTAGGTTGCTTGGACTGTGCTTCCTTCTCCACGTCTTGGTACGTGCAGTACTCGTCAAACCCTTCCTCCGTCTTGCAATCAATAGGAACCGCCTTCTCTCCATAATACTCGCTACACGAGTCGTGGCGTTTGGTGCCATCGCTGTCATTGTCTCCGTGCTCCTGCGGGATCATTGGGCTGAACCCCAGGTTCTTTTTGGTCTCGAGGTACCGCCAACACGACTCACTCATCCAAATCCGTTCAGTGCCGACAGTAAACTCGGACGCGCCAAACCCGCGATCCATAGCCCACTGGCTCAGATTTGTCATGTCCACGTCAAACAGCTCAATGTAGTAGCGTTTGAAAAACTCCTCGATAGTGAAGTCTGTCGTGTAGTCAAGCTTGCTAGCCCGTGCCACAAACTCGCTGAAATACCATTGTTTCGCAACCTGCGGGAGACGAGACTGGGGGATGCTGAGGATTGTCCAGATTCGCGATGATTTTGAGAGCTTTTCAAAGTCGATATCATTTGGCAGGCTGTACCCTGTTAGCGCCGAGTCGTCTTCAAGCTCTGGGACATTGTCCATCGCGATAATCTCTTCCTCGGCGGCCAAGCGGCAGTTCATGCCGAGTGGTGCTCTGGGAACTGGCAGCGCGTCGTTGATCATCTCCGAGTTGAGGATAAACTCGTCGTCAAAAGTGCAGTGTAACACCTTTTGTTTAGCTACTGTGTCGTTCCAGGACAACTGCACTAGCGAGACTAGCGAGGTAACCCCATTCACACCTTCATCAAACGATTTGCTAAGCGAGTTTGCGACTGATTCGTTCATGGCGTGGACAAACTTGGCGACGAGTCTGTTGTAAAGCGAGATGATCAGCTCGTCGGATTTCTCGACGGTTGGTTGTAAACCCAACAGAGAACAACCTTCCCCAAAGTCGTCGGCGGAGGATGTGTTGCCCAGTAGCATGAGGCCGGATATGGACGCCAGCAATTCCCGACTAGTCGCCTTGTCGATTCCACTGTGTTTGAGTGCCTGGCGCCATCCCTCTGGCAATGGGTCGCCTACCTGCTGTACGCTTTCGTACTCGTCCAGTCGGCTTTTTAACGAGAGATAGGTTGTTTCTTTACGCGTTGCTGATTCGAAAAATGCCCTGAAAAGTGAGCTGGACCAGACGTGTTCGATCCTGCTTGCCCCGCTAGCCATGAACGAAGCAATCTCCACGTTCCCGCTATCGTCCAGTCCCATGCTTAGACTGACACCAAACGGTTGTAAAAGTCTTGCACCGGCAGTGATTTCTTGTTGGTGGACGGCTGGAAACGTGCAGACAAACTGCTCAAGTGTGTCGTTCATCCCGGAATTGACAAATAGAATGGTCTGGTCTTCTTGCCGTTTGGTGGCGTGGTCGTACGTCGCATTTACAAACTCGCTGTCCAGTGTGTCGACAATTGTCGCGAGGACTGTACTGTTCAAGAGCACCGAACCATACTCTTCAAGCTCTTGTTTGATAGAATTAGTGACTTGGTCCTTGTGCTCGCCAATGTTGCTTTGGCTTAAGGGTATCATGGTTTTTATTTCTTCCTTCTTTGGTGTTGTTCAGCTGAGTGTGTAATTATCGAGAATGAAGGAAGAAGAGAGAAGAAAAAAAAAGACCGCATGCGATAAATATTCACGTGTGGTGTGTATACACAACCTCGATTTGGACAATTCGCCGATCGATCCCAACAGTGCGGCTCGCGTCCGCTCGATGGAATGTAGATATATATATATATGCGTGCCTGGTGCCAGATTGACACATCCGGGGCCATCGGTACCAGAGCAACGGCGCGCTCCTGACCAGCCGCATCAGCTTTAATAAATAAAAATAAAATTGTATACGCGTTAGTTGTTTT
>JAJLUJ010000059.1:11491-56160 GCA_030564235.1 Blastobotrys elegans
TTTTTTTTTCATGTTTTTTCATTTTTTTTTTTCATTTTTTTTTAAAAATTTTTCTTCTTCCTCAATTAGCCAATCGAGACTGGATTCGTCGACCATATGGTGTATTCTTAATACTTGGCAAGATTGGTCTCATTGCGTTTGACAAGTCCACCCGAGTCTCACTATCCGCATAATCAAGGGCCGTCTGCACCACATAATTCGCATACGAATCGCGCAACAGCTGCTCCAACTGGAATGTTGACTGAATCAGCTCGCCAATCAGCACTCTACTCAAGTGAGCAGGAGCCAATCGCAAGCACTTTTCAACCACATTGGACGAAAACTTTTGCATGCTGAGATGGCACACATTACCCACAAACTGCCGCACCAATGGCGTCAAAAACTCTGGCCGGCCCAAATCCAGCACATACTGCGTGACATAATTGCCAAACGGGTCCTGAACAAGAGTAAGAGCATGGGAAATAATCTCAGACACGAGCTGCTGTTTTTGCACCTCATTGGCATGGTCAATACATCGCTGCAAGACACAACACCCATGCCGATGAGTACCAACCGCCACGCAATTCTCCCCCACAGCGTCAAAAATGAACTGGCACTCAGTGTTTGAAAACCGGTTTAAACACTTTTGTACAACATGGTTGCCATTCAAATCCTGAATCAAGTCCACAACCTTCTTTTGCAGCGCCTCGGTGATTGCCACAATCTGCTCTGGCAGGTTGACAAACTCAATCATCTTTTGCAGGGCCCGCGTGCCGTGCTGGTTGAGAGCAATCTTGGTCATTTGCTCGGCCGCAGTCTTGACAAGCTTGGTCCGTTGCTCATTAGTCGCATGCTCAAGCAGCTTTTGGCAGAGGTAGTTCCCAAACGGGTCAGTCATGAGCTCAATAACGTGCGGACAAGTCTCCTCAAAAATGACCGCCAAGTACTCTGGTTTTTGCTCTTCCAGCTTTCGCTGCAGGTACCGACACCCATGCTGGTCCTTACACAACGAGTAAAGATCGCCAACCAACGTCTCAAGCTCTACATTTGCATACTTGCTGAATGACTCGTCATTGGCGACGGTTGCAGCAGCGGTTGCAGCGGCTGCAGGACTATTAGCCACCGCCGCCCCACTACTCCCATTCCGCCGCATATTCTGCTTGCTCTGTTTATTCCGAACCCCGTGTTGGTGGTTCAACGAGCTTGTAGACCGATGATGGGTAAGCTCTTGTGCAGGCGGTGGTGGTGGTGGTGCTGTTGCTGCTGCTGCTGGAAGTTCAGGTTCTACAGCCTTTGGTGGCGTTGGTGGCGCCACGTTTTGAAAGTAACTCGTCTGCTCCACCATCTCCGGGTACGCTCGTGGCGTGTTAGTATTATACGTGGCAGACATGGATTGAGCCCGCCGTTGCTGCTGGAGGCCACCACTAACCGACAAGCTGACACCATCTTCAACTGCAGTGTGTGAATCCCGTCTCACCAGGATAGGAAACTTGTCGTGAGTCGTTTCCGCTTTTAAGATAACGTCTTTAGAGTCGTTCCGGCCGTGTTGTGAAGAAGAAGATTGTTGTTGTTGTTGCTGCTGTGGCTGCTGTACAGGGGGCGGCGGTACAAACTGCTCATTCGGCATTGGCGTTGGCGATGGCGGGGCATGGACATATGGGTAATGTGTGGTATAGTCATTGTAAAAGAATCTCGATTGGTTCGTCGTGTTATTATTATTCCCGCCGTTACCATTATTGTGGAGACTTGTCAATGCTGGTGAGAAGGACGAATCGAATGAAAGCGAGGATTGGTGCCGTGCGGCGCTGCTGCTGCTGCCGCTTCCACCATTGCCCCCACCAATACTCAGTCTAGAAAAGTCCAACGCCATTCCATTATTGTTAGTATTGTCATAGTGATTGTATGATAACTGCCGATCTTCTGGCGGCGTCATCACCTGAAACACTGGCGACTGGCTTGCACTGCTCACTGCAGACGCAGCACCCATACTCGCACTATACCGGTGCATTGACGTCGTGGAAGACGCCGACTGATCTGTATTGTTTGACGAAGACGACGAAACAGACGGGTGGTGCTGGTGGTGCTGTTGATACTGGTACTGGTACTGTGGCTGTGGCTGTGCATGTTGCTGTTGCTGTTGCTGTTGCTGAGGGTGTATGTGGTGCTGTTGATAATGTTGCTGGTAAGTAGATTGTGGCTGTGGTGGTGGAAACGGACGATAAGCAGCGTATGGTTCTATTGATGATTGTTGTTGTGGTCGTGGCGGCGGCGGCGGAGGAGGAGGCGGCGTGGTCGGCTCCGACAAATCTCCACTACAATCAAACGATAGCGATGGATAACGGTTTGATTTTGGATCCATCATATATCCCTGGCCATTTGGATTCGGAGGATTCGTGTTAAACGTGATTGGCTAGTAATAAACAAGTGTTAGAACAGAGTTTGTGTTTGTACAGCGTAAGTGAAAGAAGAAAGAAAAAAAGAGGACGAAGCCGTAATTGAAGCGCCAAAAAACAAAAAAAAAAAAAAAATAGCAGCTGGCAGGGGGGTGTGCTTGTATTTGGTTGGCGGTGGAGTAATAAAGAATGAAGTCGCAAAGAAAAAAAATATGGGTATCAAAAGAATAAATGCAGCCTGCCAGCAAATACAAATAAATATGTACAAGAGTCCTTTTTTTCCTTTAGTGAGTTGGTGAGAAAAAAAAGTCTAGCAATAAACGATAGAGTGAGCGTGTAAAATGATGTTGTCAAGAGGAAAAGAAGAAAAATAAAAAAAAAAGCCGGTGGGTTTTTTTCCTAATTCTCAACACAAAAGTGGGCACCGCCGACTCCTCCCGCTTGCCCTTTCCATTCACTCACCACTAAGCTTTAATCAATTGCAAGGACGTCCCCCCAAAAAAATACTGCATTTGGTAGTTGGGTATTGCGTGTTTACCCTCCTTTTGATCAAAAATAGTGATACAACAATAGCGCATACTCTGGAGTGCATCTACACATGTTTGGTTTGGGCAACTGTACGTCTGCTGAACCATATATGCATAGTTTGATTCAACCATTCTCTCTCTTTCTTTCTTTTTTCTTCTTCGGTTTGGGGGGCATTATAAACTTACAAAGGTCAGGTCAAAGAGACCTAGTCCGCTGTGCTTCATGGAGTGAGTGGATAGTACAACAATAAAAAATAAAATAAAAGTTGTGGAACTCTATGGAACTATATACCTTAGTGAATAAAATGTGGTACACTCCGCTAATTAAACTAGAAATGGGTCAAGGAAGTGAGATTGATGAAGACACCATCGCTTAGCTTACCATTGGCTATCCAATTGCAATAAAGCATCTTTGTAGATATAATAAATAATGAAGCTGTATAAAAATAAATCAATAAACCTTGTCTACGAATGCCCACTGGCTAAAGCTTAGACTCCCCCCCCCCCCCCCCTCGAGCGAGCGACCTACCGGGTATTAATCTCAATTGATTGAGGAAGGTATAACGGGGGAGAATGGGAGATCTAAAGCTTGGGAAGAGAATACGAAGAGGGGGTGAGTTAGTTTAAGGCAAGCTTAGTTGATCAACGGTGTTAATTCACCATCTTCTCATGCAAGTCTAATAATATCCTCTTGAAAGGTTCTCTAACCAAATCAAACTTTAATTTTAGTGTTTTTCTTGTTTCTGTTCTAGAGCTTAAGTACTCCTAAATTTTTGTAGTTGACAATTATCAATTGAAATACATACCGGGTTTTCCACTCCACCGGGGGGTCCGTTTCGGCGATCGATGGGTGTACATGTGGGTGCGGTGCTATTAATAAATAGGGAGATTCGATTCCAGGGTCCGCGGAGAGGATATCAAGCCTTACCACTTGTTTCTTTACAGGAGTAAAATTACCCGTGTATGAGTGCTCGCTCTTATCGGTCGATCCGCTCCCGTGCTCGCGCGCGCGGTCAATATTGGGAGATATATATATATACATGCATGTATATATTCGAACGAAACGCAATTGATTAAATTCGGTTCTGAGACACTATGCGGGGCTGACCGGGAAGGCGGGCGATCAAGCTTATGTCTTACATGCGGATTTCTAAATTTTTATATATAAAGAATTGCAACGTACGTTTACAATTTATTAAAATTATATATATATACAAACCCGAGCCAATGCCTTACCCTAATACTTGATAATCAGAAAGGGTTTGCATCAGGAAGGCAAGCTAGCAAGGAGCGCTGTGACTAATTTAATATCTCAATTACAACTTGTACCGGCACATGCTTTTCTTTTTCTTTTTTTTGTTCTTTTTGATTTTTATTGAATAGAGAAACAGTTCTCTGTAATTGCCAAGTTTCTAGATATGGTTGAATTTTTAGACGTTGGTTTGTAACAGCCACTATATGTATACACATGTGTACGCCACTTCCATTAATTGATCATGAGCCGCACTTGTATATAATAACTATAGACAGCCCACTGCGGCTCCGGAAGGTGGATTTCATGACACAACACAGACGAACTCAATTTCACTTTTGTATACCAGCCATCTGCTTGTGCAAAGCAAGTTTAAGCTTAATTACCGGCCGCGGTGGCGCCAGCTCTAGAGTTCTAACAATGCGCGCCACACACGTGTCACACAATGGCGGGTTTATAACGCTTAATAATTTCGGGTATTGTGCATAGCGTTTGGGTTTTAAGGAAGGAGGAAAAAGTCCTTGTGGCGCTCTAAGCTTGCATTTAAAGGCTGCCGGTTCAGGAAATTTAATAATAACGTCGTATATAATTAATTAATTACGCACGTCCGTACTTGGATCGATATATATTTAAAATAAAACAATGACGACTGTACCGTACGATAATATTCGCAATAATAGTTGTATACTGAACCTCGGTGCATAAATGTGAAGCCTTTCTTTCTCACCCTTTGGCTGATTACTAAGCACGTTCCCCGCGGTTACTCAGCCCTCCCCCCTTTAAGACTTAGCGCATTATCAAAATGTAATGCAAACGGCGAGCAGCTGCTAGGATTATTTATTCATTATAAGTATACATTATCATTAAATATCAACTTTCTTCTCTTCAACCGGAACTTGGGGCTTATCGATCGACTTTGTATCAGACTTATCATCGCCAGTCGCCGCGTCCTCTTCAATCGACTTGTCATCGTCAAGCACCTTTTCATTCAGGTTATCGCGACGTTCCATGTAATGGCCTAGCACTGGAAGCACCAGCATCAAGAACGCGGCCACCGTGCTGGCGATATACCCCGTTCTAAACTGGGGCGCTGCCTCAGTCGGGTAAAAGACGATATTTGTCCAAATGTTTATAGCTTGTGAGACTGCGTCGGCGTACGCAAGTACAATGCTTCTCGCGTTTGAATCCTTCCGACACGTTCGGTTGATCCAGCCCGAGATGATGGCTTGGTCCACACCATCAAACCCGATAATCAAGAAACAGAACCACCGCCAGCCATCGGGAATATTCCATGCGGCAAGCGAAGAGTAGCTGATAATAAATACAACCTGGACAATGGCCAGGAACGGGTAAAACGAGTACGTATCACTCAGCCCGCCGAATATAATCTGCGCCACGATCCCAATCGCGGACTGGATCGTCGGGTAGTTGTTGACTTGGTGAGTGGTGAATCGGCTCGGCGAGTTTGCGTCCAGCCATAGATTGAACCCCTGTCCTTCCGGCAACGCGACAATGTTAAGCAGCACCCAGAACGTGGCAAAGAAGTGAACCCACTTGTCTTTGAAAACACGCACCGGGTCTTTCCACGTCAGTTTTGTCGGCGCGGCAATCTCTGCCTTTACCATCCGCTTATGCACGATTTCCAGCTCGTCGTCGTTCAACCAAAACACGCCTTTAGCTTGTTCCGGGGTTCCTGGGAAGAAGACCATACCAAAGATTGCGATTGGAATGGTGATGATACCGTCAATGATGAAAGCCCATTGCCAGCCAGATAGGCCCTTGCCCCCTAGGGAAATGGCACTGGACTGAATATACCCGCTGAACATGCTGCCCAACCCGGACGATATTGAGAATGCAGTGATTCGGCGGAAAAGCTCGTCTCGTTTATACCACCCCGAGCCGAGGTAGAAGACGATGGATGGGAAGACTGGGCCTTCTGCCATGCCTATCAGGAACCGTAATGCAAGCATCTGCGATGGGGTCTTGGCAGCGGCTTCACATAATGTAAGCACGCCCCAGGTGAATTCCAGAATTGGCAGGGCCAGTCTCATTCTATTGACAAAGATGGTGCCAATGCACATGCTGACAATATACCCGGCAGAGTACAGTGACTTGGCATACGACAGATTGTTACCGTCAAACCCAATCGACTCTCTCATCCCCGTCACGTATGCGTTTGTAATGTTGCTCTTGTCTAGCGATTTTGTAAAGTATGATGCGCAAATGTACAGTAGAATGATGGAGTCAAGCTTGAAGAGCAGCTTCTTTTCTTGCTTGGTCTCAACGCCATGGTACCAGTGGAAAATCCGCAGCAAAGCCTTGAATGGCTTTTTCACGCTATCTTTCATTGTGTGTGTGTGTGAAGTGAAGTGAGGAGAGAAAAAAATGAGAAAAAAAATTTAATAGACGTTGATCCGTCTTTTATAAGTTCATAGGGCTTCAAAATCTATCGATCACGTAATTGATGCGAGTGTTTCAAAATCTCAAACAGGCAAAAAAAATTGTCTCTCCCAATTATGTGTGCGGTATTAACTACGTACCGGCGAATATCCCGAACATGTGCACGGGAATTTTAAAATGGAGATTTTAATACACTTTACACGTCTTGATAAAACGATTCCATACTTGTATATAAGCCTTATATGTGCATGCGGCTGGCTGGTAGTTTCGAACATGATAGCTCCACACCGGGGCCCTCAATGATTCATGCAACTTATCCAACCCGAGTAGTCAAAGTCTCCGCGTACGTATACAAATCACTAACGTGCAGGATTACTCGGGGACATTAATAAGCGAGGCGGGGTTCCGATATCTCCGACATCCGCACCCGTATCATATGCTTGCTTGCTTGCAATGGCTGACCCACAGCCGCACGGTAGCGTCGGCGACCCGACCCCGGGCCGGTACTGCGCGCGCGGTGGGTGGGGGGAGCTGAATTTAATTTAGAGTAGTGGTGGATCCCAGACCGCAGGCATTTTGTCTTACCCTTACCATGCCAGTGAGATCAGACCGACCGGGATCTGGCTGCCAACCAGTGTCATAAGCTTACATGTCTTAAAGGGGGGCACGAACTAAATTGGGGCTGTTCAGTATCCCCTGGACTCGATCAGAGTCGAAACACATACACACAACGACGACGACGCAAAAACACACACACACTAAAGAATGCCTCCAGTACACCGTAAGCTAACATGCCTACTCCTAGTAGTTTCCGTCTATTTACTATACCACGTTATTTGTCAGACCACACCACGATTACACAGTCATGGGCATGATCAGCAGCATCAGCACGAGGATGATAATTACCTGCGGTACGAATCGACCGAAATATGGCGTACACCGGATTCGTTCGAGCCTGCGTACAAACCCTCGCGACACCGGCCCGTCCTACCATCAATACAAAAGTTCCGCTCAAAGGGGGAGTACCTCAAACAGCCCTTGATAGCGGACTACGCGGAGGGCAGTGACAAGATCTTCCTAATGATCAAGACGGGAGGGAGCGAGATGTGGAACAAGCTGCCCATCCATCTCCTCACCACGCTAACCAAACTCCCTCATTTCGCGTTATACAGCGATGCGGCAGGCAGTGTAGCCGGCCATGAAGTCATTGATATCCTCCAAAATGTATCATTGGCCACCAAATCCAAACTCCGCGAGTTCCAGACCACGTACAAGGTGCAAAAGTGGCTTCATGACAGCCATGGTGTGTATGACCACTCCCAAAGCAAGACAAACTACGGGTGGGATTTGGACAGGTTCAAGAATGTGCCGATGCTGATGCATGCCTACCACGAGGCTGCACCACCTCACGTGGAATGGTTCGTCTTTATGGACGCCGACTCGTACCTTTTTATGGACAATCTTGTCCAGTTCTTGTCTCGTTTTGACAGCTCAACCCCGTGGTATTTAGGCAGCGCTGTCCCTGGCGAGCCGCATTATTTCGTACATGGGGGAAGTGGCGTGGCAATCTCGCGAAAGGCGATGGATTTGACGGTGGGTGAGTACTTGGACGTTGACCTCGACCTCGAGGAACTGACTGCTGCTTCATGCTGCGGGGATATGGTTGTAGGCTCTATGCTGCTTTCCATTGCCAACATCACCGCGTCGTCGGGTTATAACCTCGACATGTCGCCCCAGGAGCAGTGGAATAGAGGGAATATGCCGAATATCCGAGAGACGTCGTTCCAGGGGAATAGTGTGTGGGATGTACAAGTCACAAAACATAACTGGTGCCTGCCGCTTGTGTCCTTTCACCATGTCACGCCGCATGACATTGAGCGGCTGTACGAGTACGAGCGGCTCATCACCCCTCCAGCCAGGCGGCGCGGGATCACGTATGGGGATATTTTCCGCGACTTTTACGAGCCATATATCGCATCTGAGAGAGCCGAGTGGGATAATAATGCGAGAGATGTAGTGTTTTCGGAAGTGAGGGATAAAGAGGCTGGGTTCCCCATGTCCGAGCAGAATAGACCGTATGATTCGGCAACATTTTGTCAAATGACGTGCGACTATTTTGAAGAGTGTTTGGCGTGGAGATACCTCCCCCACGACAAGTATTGCGGCATGAACTTTGCCGTCCGATTGGGCCACCCAACCCACCCGTCATTTGTGTTTCAGTACGATCACGACGAGGGCGTTGTTCGTAACAATACAGACGCGGTCTCTGGGTGGATGATGGATAGGATTGAGGAGATGAAACAGCAAAGTTGTTGAAGAAACGGGAATCTTTATTAATAGCAAATGGTATACGGCATGTAGTCTGATTAATATGACATGTCTCGTCGTCCTGCATACTTACCATCCTGGTCCGTACATCACCAACTCTAGCAAACAAACCATGGTGGGTTAATCGAATCACGGTTTACGCCAGACCATACCCGCATTGCCCAACTTTTCGCCAAACTTTGGGTCCTCGCCCTCCGCAAACTCAAATCCATGCCGTTTATAAAACGCAATCGCTTTATAGTTCATCTTAAACACCATCAACATGATACACCCCACGCTCACCGCCTTGACCTGTTCAAGCAGCCTCGTACCAATATGCTGACCTTGTAAATGCCTAGCCACGTGAAGCTCGTACAGGAACGTGACCCGCTCACCGCCCTCCACCGTGTCTCTGATAAACGAAGCAAACGCGTCCATCTCCTTCTCCTTCTCGTTATCCACCAACAGATACTCCATACCCTCCTCTCTCATCTCCTCCTTCTTGTCCTTCGCATCCCAACCAATCCCGCTCGCTTCATACATGGGTTTAATCCTGCGGACTAGCTTGTAGCATGTCGTAAACTGCTCCGCCGTCAGGTTATCCACCGGCACTGACATATGATTGTGAGGAGGAAAAAAAAAAAAATTTCCACAACAAAACAAAACAAAAAAAAAGCAGAATTTGGGTATTATTATTAATAAACGAATAAACAATTATAAAAAAGCAAAACTAGTTGACCTTTTCGTGTTGGGTGGACACACGTTGCATGGAAACAACAAAATCCTCCAATGACCGTTGCTTGGGCTTCTCCTTCAACCCTTCGCCATGCATTAGCCGGTCAAACGACGCCGAGTCTTGCATCAAATAGTAAATGCCACCAAGCACGCAAAACACACCAAACGAAAAGATCCACACACGAACCACAGTCACAATAGACGTTTGCTCGCCGTGCTGGAACCAACCAAACACACAAAACAAGGTGGCAATCACATCAACAATAAACACGGCCCCGGCCAACTCCCACGATGGAATAGACGACCAAAACGGCCCATTTGCACGAGTAATAAAAATGAGCCAATTCTCAGACAAGGAGATTTGCAAAAACAAAATCTCATCCAGGTTACCAAAGTTTTGAATGATACCGCCGCCACCAACAAACATTGTCGTTAGTGTGATCCAAGTCCCAATCGCCAACACACAGCCCAGCAAAACGGACATGCCCCAAAGCTTTGGCAGGTTCCACTTTACAGGGGTAGGCGAATACGGCGCATTGTCATATGCAATTGCCAGCGTTGCCACGTCGGCAAAAATGGCAATAAACACAACCAGCTCAATATTCAACGAACGGTCCAAAATGGCAATCCACAAACCAAGAAAGAGTTCCAAGTGGAGGGACAGGGCGATACGGTACACCACATACGAGTACATTCGGTGAAAAATTTGCCGTGATGTCTTCAACGCGTCAATAATGGCGCTCAACCCCGGCGCCAAAAACACAATATCAGCCGCAGACCGCGCCGCATCAGACGCGCCCTCCACGGCAATACCGGTATCGGCACGCTTTAGAGACGGCGCGTCATTGACACCATCACCAGTCATGGCAACCAAGTACCCTCGCTGTTGCAAAATCTCCACAACGTTATACTTGTGTTGAGGAAACACTTCGGCAAACCCGTCAGCCGCTTCCACAAAATCATAAACCTCACTGCCAGACATGTCGCCACCGCCGCCTAGACCAAGCTTTTCGGCATTATAAATATTGGTACCAAGGCCAAGCTGACGAGACGTTTCACGGGCAATGCCAACCGCATCACCAGTCAACATCTTGACGGACAAACCTAGAGTTTGGGCTTCAGTAACAGTTCGGGCAGTATCGTGACGGGGAGGGTCAGAGCACGGCATGATACCAAGAATCTCCCAGTGGCCTTCACCTCGCTTCCGCGCCACCCCTAGAGACCGAAACCCACGCGAGGCAAACTCGGCAACCTTGTCCTTGTACGCCTGCGACACATCTTCAGGAATCTCGTGGTCCTCCTCCACCGTCTTTAGTACAAACAGAGGAGCACCCTTGACACAAACAATACGCTCGCCAGATGGAGATTCCACAACAGCCACAACCTTCTTGGATACCGGGTCAAATGGATGGAATTCAATAACCTTGTACTTGGTCAGAGTGTTCTTGGCCCGTGGGTAAAACTTTAGCGATTTCAAAAAGGCCTTGTCAATAGCGTCTAGACCCTTCTTCTTTCGAGATGCCGCCAAACACGACGTCAACATGAGATCGTCAGCTTCAACGCCCTCCACAGTGTATGGCTCGCCCAATGACAGCTTATTCTTGGTCAGCGTACCAGTCTTGTCAGAACACAAAATCTCGACACCAGCCAATGATTCAATAGCAGACAGCTTTTGCACAATAGCCTTCTTCTTGGCCAGGTATGCAGCACCAACCGCCATGGTAGTAGTCACAACGGCTGGCAACCCAACCGGCACACCAATAATAGTAATGGCTAGAGTGTACCGCAAAATCTTGACAATATCGCTGGATCGGTAAAATGCAGAAACCCAGACAACCAACAATGTAAAAATGACAAGCACCAGCAGCACAGTACCAATACCATTCAAGACTTCAGTAAAGTGACCAGACCCGGCGCTCGCCTTGTTGACCAACGCGGCAGCCCGGCCCACAAACGTTTGGTCACCAATCGCCGTCACAATCATAAAAGCCTCACCTCGCTTCACGGTAGAACTGGAATACGCATTATCGCCAGCATGCTTGTCGACAGCTAGAGACTCGCCGGTAATGGCAGACTGGTCCACCTGCACAAAACAATCCTGTGTAACAAACCGACCATCAGCAGGGATAATAGACCCATCTTCAACCTGCATAATATCGCCAGGCACAATTTCCTCAGACTCAATCTCTTGCACTTGGCCGTCTCGCAAGACAACGGCTTGCAGGGCTAGCGTCTTTTTAAGCTCATCAACAATTGAACCGGCTTGGAATTCTTGGACAAACCCAACCAGAGCGTTCAACACTAGCAAACCAATAATGACACCCAAGTCAACGTAATCGGCCAAACCAAGGGCTAGCAAAGCAGCTGCTTCCATGACGAATTGGATAGGACCAACAAAAAACATCAAAAACTTGATCACCATTGACTCCTTTTCAGCTTTTAGACGGTTATACCCATACTTTCGCCGTCGAGATACAACCTCATCGCTACTCAACCCGGCTTGAATGTCAGTTTGTAGTAGCGAGTCTGGGACGGGTTTGGCTGATGCGCCGGACGCAGCATCATCTTCCCACTCATCCTCGTCCTCGTCCGATTCCAAATCCTCAATAATCGCGTCCATGTCGTCTTCTTCATTATCCGAGCTGTCGCCAGATTTTGGTGCTGGTTTGGATGATGATGCTGTTGTTGCTGGTGGACCGGTCGACTTTTCATTCTCGGCTTCAAGGCCCGGCTGGGGCGCATATTCCTGCTGTTTCACCGCAGGGTCCAATGACTGTTCCGTCATGATGATCTAATAATAACAGAAAGAAAAGGGTGTGCGGGTTTTTTTTCTTTCCTTCTTCTTGGGGAGTTAGCAAATATTAAAATTGTATGCCTCTTTTTTTTTTTTTTTTTTTTTTTTCGTCTTGTTATTGTTACCCGATTGGATTGGAATAGAAGAGGGGGTAAGGCCAGTAAGCTTTTCTCTCTCGCTTAGCTTAAATTTGTTGGACAAAAAAAGCAAGGGGCGATCTTCATTTCAAATTGCTTGGAATGAGCAATGCAGATCGCCAAGTCAAGCTTGTTCACCAAAGTTAACACCCCTCGACCCTTAGTCCAAAACGTCATCTCAACCAACCCAGCTCACTCTCCTCAACGAAAAGAAAAGAAGGAAAAAAAAGAATCACATCTTTCAGGTTTCGTGATTTCAATTGACGAGATTTGAGAGCCGGGTTTTTCAAGACGCAATTGAGGAACAGACATTGCATAAATGGCTGCATTGCAACAGCCTTGCGCATAGCTAGTATTGTTATAACCCCGGCTTGTGGATGCAACAATCCAAGACGAATAGAGACATTTTGTGTTTCACTGTTCTTTTGAAAACAGATCTTAGTTGTAGTAACGTACCAAAAAGAGTTCCAAGCTTGCTGCTGTCTTTTTTTTTGTTTTTGTTTTTTTTTTTGGTGAATGCGGGTATATAAACAAAAAGATGAATAGCCTGTCGTACGATAAAGGGCTTTTTTGCTGTGAATTGCAATCGAAGGATACAAAAAAAAGAGAGACAAGTGAGGAAAGGAAGAGAGAAAGAAAAAAAAAGGAAAAGGGA
This sequence comes from Blastobotrys elegans, assembly GCA_030564235.1. Classification (NCBI taxonomy): domain Eukaryota; kingdom Fungi; phylum Ascomycota; class Dipodascomycetes; order Dipodascales; family Trichomonascaceae; genus Blastobotrys; species Blastobotrys elegans. The sequence goes on from JAJLUJ010000059.1 coordinate 24,671, forward strand.
ATTTGGAGAAGGCCGTGGTTATATATCTTTTTTTTTTTTGTTTTTTTTTTTCTTTTATTAAAATTCATGCGATAATCCACCCCAGCTCGAGCAATTGAGTGTGTGTATACCAAAAACGAATATCCCATGTTTACATATCCAGGATTCTCAAGATCTCACCTCAAATCGCTGGCTGGGGGAGCTTGGTTTGCGCGCGCGAGTTCTTAGCTAGCTAGGCTTCAACACGAGCGCTCGCTCACTCCCAACTTTTAATGAACAATTAAGACAAAAAGCCCAGCCCGGTATTTCGAGTTGGAATTGTCTTGGCCTTGGCCTTGAGGAGGCTGTCCGCTCAGCTCCGATGATGAGCGCACACTCGCTTAAGTAACTGATAAGGGTACTACGTAGTTTATCCAATTGCAATTGTTAACATGTATATACAAGATTCAAAATATTTTAAAGCTGTTTACCATTCGATCGGAATCGAAAGTTGGCCCCAGGCTGGGTGGAGAAATGTTATTAAAAATAAAAATATAAGGAAGTTGCCGACGCGTATACGTACTATAACGCTATAGTATACATATCTGCAGCATTCCAGGCGATTTGTGCGCTCTGGGCCTGATATCTATAGTTATGCTGGATATATCATGTGCACCATTTCGCTCAGTCGACGAAAATATAAAATAAACGGACACTAGTAGCAGCTATGAACAGTTTAAAGTGGTATACACATGCCAAGTCCGTCCACCTCAATTCGAATGAGCCGGCCTTCCCCCTTTTTTTTGTTGTCAGCAATTGTTGGTCTTAATAACTCACTCCTTCTCGTGGGTCTTGGCTGGATGACGTCGTGATAGATACATAGATCGATACAATTGTCGCGACCAATTGCTTAAGAGTTTGTCCACCGACCAGCCGACAGCTAAAGAAAAAGAAAAAGCAACGAAAGCGCAGCCTTGTAAAGGTCTCGGCATATGCAGCTTATCGTGCATATTATATTTGTATATATATATTAAAAGTGGTCCCGTCCGCTAATATATATTACTTAATCATGCGCAAGGTTATAAGTTATATATAACACCTCGCTCGAGATAAACCGGAAGCTATTTAGCATGGTCTGGGCTAACTATATAATGCCAGATCGCGGGATGCGCGCTAAAACAGCCAAGACACGGTCCAGGCGTAGTCTGTTCAAGCTAATTAGCGAGATTACACTGCCCAAGTTTGAAAAAGCCCGAATGGTAGGTATACATAGACATATGGCCAAATTCACTTATATTTTAGTTATATTTTTCTTTCTCTGGGCGATCGATTATCATTGCAATATTATATATATATCCATTTATAAGCTTATTTATTATATATATCAATATTGTGCTATTTATTATTATTATTTCTTTCGATCTGTTCAGCCTAGGGTATATATAGGCGGGCTGAACGACGTGTACAAATGTGGCCGGCCGCGCGAGGGACTTTTGGTGGTGAGCAGCTTAACGTTTCAGGGGTAAGGTTTTGCAATTAATTGGTGCATGTTCTGATTGGACGCTCGTGTTGGGGTGATTTTCTTTTCTTTCTATCATAATGTGGAGATATAGATGCAGTCATTTGATGGCATATATTATGGTTGTGTGTTATTGGCAACGGGGGGTAGGTTTGCTATAACGTATGTACTGTGCCCGACCGCGTGCGGCGGAGTTGGGAGAAGTGGCAGTGTGCGGCGTGTCCCACCACACCAAATTCCGGGTTTGAGATACAGGCTTTACACACTTGGCATCCGCGATTTCTTGCTGAGAAGCGGTTGGATCAGTCATAGTTTATTGTTTGTCACGCTAATATTAATAAATCACACACACACATACACACCCGTGCGGCTCAAACTCTGCATACGTGGGTACAAAATAGGGCCACGTACTTACCATGAAAGTACACATCACCAATAACATTCTATACTATATAGCTACATGAATGAGGAATAATAAAAAATAAAAAAAAATAAAAAAACAAATGCAAAATTTTGAAAATGCAAAAACACACACACATCATCATCATCTTCTAACTGTTATCAACAGCACGGTACCGTCGGCAACGCATACACCACACTTGCCGCACTGCGCTATCACCACCACCATCATCTTCCTGTCGAGAGCCTAGGTTGGGAATATCGGCATCCCTATGAGCACGCATACCCATCCGCAGACACTGTTCATGATACCCGTGCCCGCAGTCCAACCGCAGCAATTCCTCAGCACTACTCTCCCCACCCACGCACAATGACAACGGCAGTGAAGCGCACTGCAGATCACGATGGTCAAAATCCGTCCCCGTAGCAGTTGGGGTGGCGGAACTGGACGACGCACTATTCGACGTGTATGGATGATGCCGCGAGTCTCGATTCCCACTAGCCCGGCTTGGATCAACGCCACGCCCATTCGCACCTCCTCGAGGCCGGAAATGAAATGTCCGCTGGTTTTCAGTATTTTGATGCAGAGTGTTTAGCAGTGACGCCATTGCGTCCCGGTTGACAAATGTATGCTGGTTGTTGTCGGTGTTGGTGTTGGTGTTGGTGTTAGTGTTAGCGGTATTTGTGTTTGCGTTGTTTGCGGTTGCATTGGCGTTGGCGTTGGCGTTTGGACCATCCACCACTGAATCAAAGATCAGAAAGCTGATCGAGTTGCTGGCCGGGTCGTAATTGAACCGTCGTGGTCGTTGTTGTTGCTGCTGTTGGTCCGGCTCGACAGTTTCCGGCACACTTTCGGCTGGGTCTTCATCATTGTTAGTCTGTGCTGCGTTTCGACCTTGCAATAGCGGGCTAAGAAATCGGTTGATCCACGAGACCAGCGGCGACTGTTCTGGCCGCTGCCCTGTATCCCGCAAATACTCGCTATGACTCTCAATAGCGGTCCGGCACATTGGGCATGTGTTTGAGTCTTTTAGCCATTCTTTTAGGCACTTTAGACCGAATAGATGCCCGCACGGCATCTGGACGGGACGGTGGTCATCCGGTGAGTCTTCAGGTACGCTTTCTGGCGGGTCGTCGTCGCCAGGCACACTCACATCCGGGTCGCCGTCGTCCTCATTTCCACCACCACTACTACTACTACCAGCGCCAGTATTTGAGTACGGATCAAAGCAAATTGAGCACTGTTTCGGCTCCTCCACCGCCGTATAATCCTTCATTTTTAGCTTACGGATAGCCCGCTCGCTAGCTCGTGGCTTGACTGGCTGCAAAGATTCGAAAAAAGTGGCACCCGCACCTGCTGCCGCGGCGGCGCCGGCATCACCACCTACACCACCTACACCGCCTACACCACCACCGTTGGTGAAATCAAACGACACCCGCGGCAGACCCGTAGCATCACCACCACTCTCCGCGCCGAACGTGAACGTATAGATGTGGTTTACCGTATACATGGGCTGTTCATCGTCGTTCTGTTCGCTCATTGTTGTGTGGTTGAGATATAATAAAATAAAACAATAAAAAAAAAAAGTGGTATTGTGTCAAAAAGAAGAGCAATGAATTGTGAAGCGCTATAATAAACCTCACGGTCACACACACCTCCCAATAACCCCCCAAATACACTTTTGTCACGTGATTACTCATCATTTTCCTTCTAGAAAAATCCCTTTTTTTTTTTTTTTTTGTTTTTTTGTTTTTGTTCCACCAAGCTTATAAACTTGTAGTAAGCTTATCAGGCCCTGCGCTTGTATTAGTCACATCCAAAGCGAGAATCACTCCGTTATTGTCTCAACCCCAAATGAGGTGATCCCTCATGTGAGCGGTTTCCACACGAGCAAATATTAATAATTGAAAGCCATTAAGCTTATATAATAGAACCTTATTGCTTGGGTCTCAGAATAAACGTCATTAAATTTGCGTATACAGTAAGTTACTTGACGTTACTGAGAAAAAAAATGTTAATTCATATCGGCGTATTCATTACCCGGTATCCATCCCGTCCGTTCGTACCAAGTTCCATAACCGCTGCGGCGCGATCGATTCATGATGACGTATTCAGATTGGACAAAACTTGCCGGTTGAAATTATTGTGCGGCTTAACAGTATACACTGGCCAAAATACCTGAAAGCCGCATCGATTGCGTGTTATCTATAAGCTCCCGTAAGTAGAACTTCCGGGCCTCGCTATAGGCGTTCCGAACCCGAACCCGAACCGGGGGCAGAACTCGAGATCCCGACGGGGCCGGGCGACGTCTGTGCGGCTCAAGCATTTTTTTTTTTGCCGGTATTTCCTTTCTCACTATAGAAGCACTTTTTTTATTTCATGAGAGAACAGTATACAGTAAATGAGAGCTAAAATCTTGATATACACCACCTAGTCCAAGCCGATATCCTCATTCCACTCTTGAGGCTTTTGCTTGATAAACTCCTGCATGAGCTGATAACACTCGTCATTCTCCAAATTAACAAGCTCAATGCCACGTTCCTTCAGGTACGCCTCTCCGCCTTGGAAGGTCTTGTTCTCGCCCATGACGAGACGCTGGACACCGTACATGATACACGCCCCGGTGCACATATCACAAGGGGACAGAGTAGTATACATGGTAGACCCCTTGTAAGCCGAGCCTGGCAGACGGCCAGCGGCTTCCAAAGCGTCCATCTCGCCGTGGAGAGTGGCAGACGATTTCTGGATACGCTGGTTGTGGCCTACACCCAGAACGGTCCCATCTTTAGCCACCAGCACGGCGCCAATCGGGACTCCGCCCTCGTTAAAACCTTTATTGCATTAGTTTGGGAAACGGGAGAAGGGTTATAAGCAACGTACTCTTTCTAGCCTGGTCAATAGCCAGTTGAAGGTATTCAGCGTCGGTTTTCATGTTTAGTTATGTAGTTGAGTGAATGTGGGGAAGGGAAAATTTTCTAATATTTTTTTTTGTTCTACGCAATCTCGCTCTCCTCTTCCTTCGCGGGCTGATGCACAATCCCATTAAACATCATAGTGCCGTAAACCAGCATACCAAAACCGATCAGCTGTAGGAATTGGAACGACTCCCAGCCGAGCAGGAAAGATACGAACCAGATCCCGATCGTACGGCATGTATCAACAGTTGACCGAGAAGTCGCACTGAGGGAGCGAGTCACGGACAGCCCACAGTAGTTGAATGTCGCAATCGACACCATAATGGCAATCCCCGCCCAGAATAAAGTCGAGTTAGCGAGGAATTGCCGCATACCCTCTGCTAGGTTGAAGACTGACTGACTACCGTGAATGAAAGCATGCACGATCATCGAGCCAACCACTGTAATGCCAGTCCCGAACGTGCCTTCCCACGACACTACTTTAATAGGGGCCAATGACCAACGGTTCAGAATATACTCCTCTGTTACAAACTGGGATGCAGTAAAGACTTGAGCAAACAGGATCATGAATATACCGAGCGTGACCTGCCATGGCGTCTTTTGAAGCCCCTCCGAGATGACCTTTGAGCTGTCCTCTGCCGTGAAACGGGCAGACAAGCCGACAAGCCCGACTCCGAGTGTCACGGTGGTCAGCCCCCACCACTGTATAACTGAGATTTTATGCTTGAGGAAGACAATGGACAGAAATGCGACAAATATTGACAACGCGCCCCGTAGCATCTGGTAGATTGACACCGGCACGTACAACAACCCAACGTTCATTAGCGTCGTTCCGCAAATGTCGAAAATGGCTGGGACGGCCAGCAGGAGGATGCGTTTCCCCTGTAGCTTTGGCGTTGGTTGTGGCGCGTTTGTATTGTCAATCGTCTCTGCGGCGGCAGGCACCGGATGGTATTGCGCAGAGTAGGCAGAATAGCGCTTCATGGCGAGGTAAAAGAGCCAACAGCCCATCTCCGCCACAAACATTTGTGCCGTTTGGAATACGGGCTGCTCAAAGTGCTCTCGGTCGGCTGGCGGGCCATCGCAATTATCCACGCAGGTGTTGTCTTGTAGTTTGTTTAGAATGCTGTTGGTGCATCCCGCCACTAGCATGCCCGTTACCAGGATGGCCTATATAGTTGTTAGTACTATGTCTGTGGTTTTGGCGAACCGTGCTTACGATTTTGTTGCTCATTCTATGGTTAGTCTGTCGTCGTTGGTATGTCAGAAATTGTGTTGGGAAGAGAAAAGAAGAGTCCTCCCCGCGATTTAAATTTTTTTTTCTTGTTTTCCTTATCTTCTCCGCTGTTGATTGGATCGAAAATACCACGGGACTGGGATCCTCTCCGTTACCATGGCGATCTTGTTTGTAAATTTAACTGGGGGTCATGTGGACCATGGGAGGTGAGAATATATATAAGGGGCTGCCCTCCCTCCCATGCATGGAATGTGTGTTTATAAATAATTATCACGCCGCACGCTGCTCTCTCTGTCATCTGATACCGGCCACGTGAAAGGGTGGGTTTCCGTTCTAAAGGCTTGCACACCCCCAATATTGGGCAATTAGGAACAAAACGCACGTGCGCGCGACTGAACTGGCGATCGACAAAATAATTATATAGCGCTATAAACCTCGTAACATACTTAGGTGTACAGGCATCTTGATCCTTCTTTCATTTATTAATCCGCGTACGATCTTGCGTGATGCGTTATCCGAATCAGGGTACGCGCGTATCTTGAACTATGCATCCGCCAAGGTATACATACGGAAGTTTTGAATGTGTATATAAATATCCATTGATTTTCACTCATCCTCATCTCTTCGCATCTTTAAATTCATCAAACAAATGTCTATTTCTACTCAACAGCTATCTGAATGGGCAGCAACGGTTGCCAGCGATCCAGTCTCATCTCTGGCGGGCACCGTGCTGCAGAACGTTGACGTTCACGCGGCGCTGACCTCAAAAAAGGCCGTGTCCCAGTCCATCCACGAGTTTAGCAACGTAATTGATGTTGAAGGGTCTCCAATCACCAACCAAAAATGCTCTGGGCGGTGTTGGCTATTTGCTGCCACCAACATTTTCCGAATCACCGCGATGAAAAAGTATAATATTGATGATTTTCAACTGTCTCAATCCTACCTTTTTTTCCACGACAAGCTTGAAAAGGCAAACTTTTTTCTGGATCAGATTGTCCAGACTGCTAACGAGCCGTTGGACGGCCGGTTGGTCCAGCATTTTCTAAGCAGCCCGGTTGATGACGGTGGTCAATTTGACATGGTCAAGAGCTTGGTGGCCAAGTACGGCCTGGTTCCTCAACACGTTTACCCAGAAACGTTCAACTCGTCCCACTCGTTCCGGTCCAACCAGATTATCACCACCTTGTTGCGGCAGTTTGCCCAAGAGCTGCGTGGAGCCGTTGCGGACGGGAAGGACACTGAACAGTTGCGGAAAGACCAGCTGAAAGAGGTCCATCGACTATTGGTTTTGTTTTTGGGGGCTCCTCCTGACCCAAGTGAAGAAATCACGTGGGAGTATAAGGATAAAGACAAAAAGTATCACAGCAAAAAGACCACCCCGTTGAATTTTTACAAGGAAATTGTCGGGCAAGATATTTCAAACGCCGTCTCTCTTGTCAACGATCCTCGAAATGAGTATCAAAAAGTCATCAACGTTGACCGTTTGGGTAATGTGGTTGGCTCTGGCGATGTCACGTACCTCAACCTGGACGTGTCGGAGCTTGCTCGAATCGCCATTGAAAAGATTCTGCGAAACGAGCCAGTGTTTTTTGGTAACCATACCCCAATGTACATGAACCGTGAAAAGGGCTTGTATGATCTAGATCTATGGGATTACAAACTGATTGGGTACAACCCTACTCAAAACAAGGCCGACCGGTTGAAGTATGGCCAGTCGCTAATGACCCACGCTCTTGTTCTGACTGGGGTCCATTTGGTGGACGACAAGCCGGTCCGATGGCGTGTCGAAAACTCATGGGGTGACGATGTTGGCAAGAAGGGCTACTTTGTCATGACCCACGAGTTTTTCAAAGAGTACGTGTACCAAGTTGTCGCCGACAAGACCGAGATTGGCGATTTGGCAAAGCACCTGGATGACAAGGATCCAATCCATTTACCTCCTTGGGATCCAATGGGTGCATTGGCTTAGAAATCTGTAACTATTAAAAATAAAATATATATATATAAAAGAATCTAATCTAGTTCTAATCGATAAGTAGCAATCTCAAACGCCTTGTGTTGGATAGTCACCGACTTGCCATCCTTGGCAGTATCCAGCTCCTCCAAATCATCTTCAAGGATGTTAACCTTGAACGCCTTGCGGATACCAAACTCGCACCGCAACTCGCCCTTGACACGCCCGCCCAAGGAGTCGTATACACGAACAATCACATTCTTGGCCTTGCTCTTCTTTGCTGGCAACAACCCTCGCGACACATCGGCATCATCTTCATGACGTTTAATGGCGCCAATGATAAGAGACGGCGCGCCTTCAATGGTGATTGCGCCAAACACTTCGTCCCCGTCAACCAACGCGTCCAGATCGGCATGGTACGGCTTGAGCGGGTGGTTAAAGTTGTACCCGGCTCGCACAACCTTACTATCCAGCCCGCCTTCATGCGGGAAGATGGCGTACCGGAAATGGTTCGAGCCCATATCTGCATGCGCATCTGGAGACTTGGACGACCGTAGCAACGACAACCGCATCACGTTCCCGTGCACAGAGTACCCATACTTGCAATCATTCAACACGGCCACACCATAAGTATGGTCGCTCAAGTCCGCCCACCGGTGCCCACACACTTCAAACTTGGCAACATCCCATGAAGTGTTGAAATGAGTAGGCCGCTTATGCGCACCATATGACGTTTCAAACGTGGCAGTGTCGCTCTTGACGTCAACCGGGAACTCAACCTTGAGGAACTTGTAAGTTTCATGCCATTCAACATCAGAAGTGAAGGCAACGAGGCCAGCCCCGTCACCAACCGCATCAAGCGAAATGGTGGTGGTGATTGTGCTTTCACTGCTAATCTCCTGCTTGACTTGGACCGAGGCTCGCAACGGACCATTCTCAGTGATGGATGCCGAACCGGGCCCAACTTCCCTTCTCGTTTGGAGAGAAAACAGGTCAGTATCCCATGCCGGGAAGGACAGAGGCTTATCGTCGTAGATAACAAACTGGTTACCATGTTTGCCCTCAGCCAGCACTTCCCGGTCCGCCTTCAAGTCATAAACACTGGTCAGTACCCCGCCCTTAATGGTGACGTGCAACTGGTCATTCTTCAGCTCAAAAGTGTCTGGGGAGGTCTCAGTGGCGGAGACGGTGGAGGTGATTTTGGTGTTTGGGATTGGAGATACAATGCCAGCGTTGCCTCCAACTTGGACCAGTTTGTTGTCCACCTCCACGACTTCAGAACGCGCCCATGGAAGCGTGTTGAGCGCGACGGGTTGGGAGGCGGCTTGGGTAGCCTCGTCAACCACTCCCAACGCATTCAGCGCCTCCTTGACCAGCTTCTGGCCACGGTCAAACACCGACTCATAAATAGCTCGCGCATCGTCGTAAATCATCTCAATACCAGAGCCTGGAAGAACGTCATGGAACTGGTTCAAGCAAATGTCTTGCCAGATTTCATCAATGGTGGTGGTTGGGTAAACGTAATCAGCGCTTTTAATAGACGCCAACGTGGCCAACCACTCCACATCGTGCATCAACACTTCGCTGAAACGGTTACCGGCTTTGATAGCAGCCTGGGTAGTGTACGTGCCTCGGTGGTATTCCAAGTACATTTCACCTTGCCAGTCGCACAACTCATTGCCATTGTCAGTATCGGAAAGAATCTTGTCCCAAAAGTCTTCAATGGATGGACCGCTGGTGACACGAGGGAGTAGGCCGACAGTATCAGACATGCCACGGCATCGCCGCAGCTTCTCCAACATTTCGGCAGTAGGACCGCCACCGCCATCACCATACCCATACAGCAGCATCCCGGCACGATCAGTCTCCAAATCCTTGTGCTGTTCCAAGCTTCTCTTGACATCGCCAAAATGCGCCTTTGCAGTATAAGTGTTGTTTGGCGGCATATGGACAAGAACCTGCGACCCGTCCAACGCCACCCAGTTGAAGGTGGAGTGAGGGAAGCCATTGACCTGACTCCAGGACAGCTTTTGAGTTAAAAACTTGTCCATCCCGGCAAGTCGGCAGAATTGTGGAACTTGCGGCGAGTAGCCAAACGAGTCTGGCAGCCAAAACGTTTCGCTTCTGAACCCAAAGTGCTGCTCAAAGAACCGTTGTCCGAGCAGGAATTGACGAGCCATAGACTCCCCGCTCGGCATGTTGGTGTCGTGTTCAACCCACGACCCACCAACCGGAATGAACCGGCCTTTACCGCCATCAGCAGCCCGTTTCACCCGGTCAAACACGTCTGGGTAATCTTGGGATAACCAGTGGAATTGCTGTGCCTGGGAGGCGGTGAAGATATACTCTGGGTACCGTTCCAAAAGGTCCAGCTGGGAAGCCCAGGACCGACCCACTTTACGGTGCGTTTCCGCATACGGCCACAACCAGGCAGTGTCGATATGACAATTACCAATTGCGTAGACAAAGTTTTCATTGTCATTGTCGTACACGGTTGGCGAGTCGACATTATCGCCGAGGTAGGATTGGCAGATTTCCCGACATTGCTTGATCGTCTCGTCAGCGTTTTCTGGGTCAAATGTATTCATAATCTTGTTCCCCAGGTCCCGGGCCCGGTGCTTTTGCCAGGACGAGTCTGGAAACTCCCGTGCACTGTCGGTTAGAATGTGGAAATCAACCTGTAATGCTCTAGCTTCCAAGTTTGGGTACACAAGATCGGCAGTTTTGAGCTTGAAGTAACGGTTCATGTTTGGTGGGGAGCCGTCACCAGTCATTTCATTGCAGCTAGTCTCAATATAAATGGTGTGCCATTGACCGTCCTTGACCCATTCTGGAGGGACAACCCACTCTTTCCGGTCTTGGTTGCTAAGACCCAGCCAGGCATCACCGTCTTCAGAAAACAACATGCCTTCATCGCTGGAATCCCAGTTCCAAATAACCCGTTCGGCATCCCGCCATCGTTTCGGGACCTTGAGCTGGATTTTGAACCAGTGCGTGGACCAAGAAGGGCCAAAGCTTTCTCCCTTCTTGGTCGCTCGCCAGGTCGCCTGCTTCATTGCTTCTGGGAACCGTGGACGGGCTAGACCAGGAACAGACCAGACCTCAAGCTTCACCTTGTCGGTGCTGTCGGTTCGGTCCCGGTCATAAAAGTGCGGCAATTCCAGCGAGCTGTACTGGCCCCCTGTGTCTATGAATTGCCTCAATCGGTTTTCAAACAACTTTTTAATCTTCTTGGGGTTGGGTTCGGTGTTGTATCTAGCATAGTCGGTCATTTTGTAGGATATAATGAATTGTAATGTGTTGTTAAATGTTTTAGTTGCGGGACTTCTGGGTTTTTATATAGATATATACAAGGGCCGCGCACGCAGGACAAAGCCCCTCAGCTGATAATGCAACGCCTCTCTCTTTTTACTCCGCATTCCCGCCCATATGGAGAGCATTATTGGTACCCGCTCTCTCGCTGAAAATCACAAAACTTTTTTAATTAATAAATACTAAGAGAATAGAGCAAATAATTGTGCGAACATCTCAAAAACACAAGAAATAATAATTCATAAAGGGCTTTTATTAGCACATTGTTGGGGTTACCATTCGCGACTCTCGGACTGCGCATGCCTTGATTCGATTCTGGCACGTTTCCGCAAGGTGAAATTGCCGGAACAAGTCAATGTCAAGCTGGTAGCAATAGTCGACACGGATACGAGAGTAATCGTCAAATACATAATTCCCCTCCACTTTTGCCAACCATTGCTGTGGTGGGATGATCAGATGTTCCACGTATACATTCTTAATATCTGGGCAGAAGATGAGCACCTTTCGCAAGAACCGCACAACCTCGTTCAGGTTCAATGGGTTCAGATTGATGACGAGGGAGTCCAGGTCGTGTAGTTTGGTTGCTAGTCTGCAGTATTCCGGGAAATCGATTGGGCGGGTTCGTTTGCCGGGTTGGACGACTAGTGAGCGAACGTTGAGCGATTGGTGCGCCTGCTTCATCAGCGACGCCACAAAATCGACACGAAGACGTCGGCATTTTAGCTGCTTGATTAGCGGGGAGGTGTCACAGGTCGCCGCCACTGCATCAACGAGCGGCTGCTCATCATCGACAGGTCCTTGCACAGAAAGCCGTTCAAGGTTGGGTAGCCGGATCGACTTGAACACATGACCCATCCGAGTGTACGATTTGAAGGAAGTCACATTCAACGCATCCAGCTTGGTGGTTGACGACAATGACGAGGACGACGACGACTGCTCGACAATCTCCTCAAACTGGTCCATTTTCAAGCTCGACACTGAAGCCGGAAGCCAGTTGATGGAGTCGGGGTTTGCAATCCCATTGCCCCATTCCAATGCCACCGAGGTGAGTCGAGTTGCCTTTGAAAAGAAGGTTTGCAGGGTCAACGCATCCGTCTGGTCGTATTCAATCAGGTCGAATCGCTCGATTGTGTCTGGTAGATGCTGGAAAAACGGCTTGAACGGCTTCCCGTCGCAGTTGATGCGCAAAAGCTTAATGTTGCCAAAGTTGAGCGACGGGGTGTTGACCGACACGGACTTGCTGTAGTTTAGTTTAATGTTCGTCTCCGCGTTTTGTGCTAGTAGCTGGGGCACGATTGGGTAGGTGTTTTCATTCATGTCAACCACAACCTCAATCAACCGCAGTTGATCAAACATTGGAATGAGCCGGTGAACCATCCACGCAATGAGCTCGTCATTAGACGCCGCGTCAATGGCAGTCTCATTCTCCATCTCTTTATACTCGGCGTTGATGGCAAACGGGGTCTTGATGGTGAGCACTCGAACCCACTCGTACGCAAGGTCAAAATCACCTCGTAAAGCAGCCTTGGCAAACTGGCGCATGTTTGCCATGCTGCTGGATACAAACCCGCCACGCTTGCAGGTGTGTTCGTGCCAAAACGAGCCCGGCTTGCAGCATTGCTCATGATCGCCGACATACCGCTCCATGGACAGTTTTCGCTGGCCAGTAAATGTCAGGTCGACATGGGACCACATTTGTGCTATCAGAATGGTACGCAGATCTTTACACGTCGACTCCATACGGACCACATCCTTCGACGACAAGTTTTTGATCACTTGATGTATCAGTTCCACCGGTAATAGATTTAGCATATGGGGTTGTTTTTTTGTTGTTGTTGGTTTTAATTAGTATGAATATTTGAAAGGATAAAAATAAGTTTTTTGGAACGGGGACAAGGCGGTTTATATATTCCCACACACCCTCGTGATGAACTTCCTCTAGAAGCGACAAAAAGTTGGACACAAATTTTTTTTTTTTTTATTTTTAATATAAAAAGGCCCATGTTCCAGTTTCTTTTGTATATACGGGATGTTAGCTAGCACATTTTTAATAGTCATATTTACCATCGATGATCTCACTTACCACTGCTATATTTTATTATAAGCTAACAAGCATCTGATGCCACCCATATATTTATAAAATCGACACCTTCCGGTTACAATTAATGCTATTTTGGGCACGTAAAATCTGGGGTACATGGGGTGCTGATGGATAGATGGCTGAGAACGGACGGGCAAGGGATGAGAAGAGAGCAAAAAATATTCTTCTCATGTTTATTTATCAGACAAAAGCAACGTTGCTCATTTTTCTCATATGTTCACAAATGTTTGCGCTCAAGCGGAATCGAAACAGTGCCACGCCTCACCGCGCGGATGACTTTCCTCTAGAGATCGATGCGTTGTTTTAAAAATTTTCTTTCAGTAAATTTGGTTTATAAGCCCTCCCCCCCCCAAAAAGAAACTTATGCCGCCGCACACGTTTTTTTACATCTTGATGCATTCAAATCGTCAAACTCTTGCTTCCTCACGCACACCCCCCTAAAACTTGCGACCGCTAGAGGAAGGTGGTACCTAGCAAGTTACTTTTTGGCTGTGTCGCAATATATATATTATAACATATAACATGTATACGGTGTATAACCTTCGAATGACCAAGCAAATATTATATATGGCTAAATTAGCATGAATTTCGGGAATTTGTAAGGTCAGCCTGTAAGATTTAGTTAGTCCCCAGAAATGGTTGGTACTAGACAGGCTTCTCTCCGATCAGATGGTATAACTAACTTCAAAAGTCGCCCCCGTGGTGCACCCCATGGTGCACCCCCCGACCCGATCCCGTGACGTCCTGCCGGCTAGCTTACGTTCCGAGAGAATGCATCATTAATGACTAATTTGGGCGACCAATGTGTCACTTTTTACGTGATTCCGGTATATACACATATAATAATAATAGCCGGCCGTGAATGTAAATTTAAGCGTTGCTGGATTTTCCATCCGTATGGTATGCTATTTTTTTTTGTCGTTTTTGAGTGTTTGCTACGTGATTCCGTTCTGTTTGTGATTATGTAATCGGCCGTTCATAAATATTGGGGGTTGGGGGTCACGGGAGGCGTATTATTCATATGGGCACAAAACAATATTGTCAAAATAATACACATTTTTCTAGCCTAAAATTACATTTTCAATCTCTTTACTACCGCTTCAGCATCCTTGGACCCCACAATACTGCTCAATTTGGCAATGTCCTGATCGCTGACCACATGGCTGATACTTCTCCTGGTGTGGACACTACTGCCAGAGCATTTTTCAATAAGGTAGAGCAAGTCCATGGCCAGTCTTTTCTGAGCAATTCCTTCATCGAATGGGGCTTCTTTGCGTTCAAGTAGATCGTACAATAATGCATACAACGATTCAAAGCTCATACCGGCGATTAAAAAAGTATCCACCACCCACCCCCGTGGAGCTTGAGGGGCGTACTCCAAAGCATATGCTTCCAACTGCGGCACCAAAAAATCGGTGGGGAAGACAAACTCGGCCAGCATGAATTGTTGGCCAAGCCGCTGCACGACCGAAGATACATGTTCATACCGTCTATCCTCGTCATCAGCATCGGCATTGGAAATGACATTGGCCCAACATCGGGTAATTTCCTCGTACCCTCTATAATCCGTGACTTGGAAAATGGACAAGCAAATTTCATAATATCTCAGTGGATCGGCATAATCGTTAAACAACTCGCTAACCGGCAAAATCTTGCCGTCAAGTTGTTGAATAGCAAGCTGTCGTTGCTCGTCCTCAAACCGTGCATCCTCCCTAATCGCACGCAAAATATCGTCTTGAATCGACGCAATATCAAGGTACTCTTGGATAGACGACGCGAGCTGGCCCATGTTTTGGCGCAGATTGGGCGGGCATTCGCAGTTGCAGTACCCACGACCACGCGACAAAAACTCTATCCGTTGCTCCAGGTTCAGTCCAAAATCAGACTTTGCGCCCAAATTGTACAACACCTCAGCAGCGGAGTAATAATCGCCGTGTTTTTGGCAATACACCCACAACAAGTCGGCAATTTCAAGCTTGGTCTTGGCGTTGGTCTGCAAATAAGGCAAAACATATGGAGTGGTCACATTAAGCAAGCGGGATTCAAGCCCCTTGCTGAAAAACCAGTCGTAAAATGCGTAATGAAACACTTCATCAGAGCTAGCAAAGCAAATGTTATACGTCTCGTCCCGTCGCTTGTTCATTTCGCTAGCAGATGACTGCTGGCCCTTTGCCGTTTCCTGTTCAGCAGACTCGTCGACCAAATCCAACACTTGGAAAACAAGCTTGTAAATTTCTTGCCGTTGGTCATACAAACCTCTTCTTGCATCATTGTCCTGCTTCCCGTCGTGTAGGTAGCCGAGAGCCAAGTTGCCACGGTCGAGCTGGGTGGCTACTGATAAAGCCACCTCGACAGCACCGGGGTAAAATCGAAGCTCAGTATATTCACTGATTGCTTCTTTTAGAGTCTCAATGTGGATTGTTCCGGCGGCCGCCCGTTGGAACATTCGCACAGAATCAACCAGATTCTGCGCTTTCAAGTCGAGATCGCCATCACCAAGCGCCTTTGCCTTTCGTAGGTATTCAAGCGCCTTGTAGATGATGACATCGCTGCTTGAACAGTACCCCTCACATCTATCCTGTAGAATCCGCGCAATGGTGTCTACCGATCCTCCTTCCGCGATGGATCGGTTGACTAGGCAGGTGACCAGCTCCTTTGCTAGTTCTGTCCCATCAGACGTGGTGAAAAACTTGCTAAACACAAGCTTTGACATTTTATCTCGGTGCTCCTGGTTAAGGTACGACATGATGGCCTCAATACCGCTAGACACGTTCGCCGTCTCATCCATTAAAAGCAAGAGGAAGGAAATACCCTCCCGCACAGACTTTACAAGCTTGACAAGAGCGTCCAACCCGCGGTGCTCGGCCTGTAAAGACAGCTCCTCGGCACGTGACGCGCTGGAAAGCAGGCTATCAGGCCCGCCGCTCAGCCCGTCAATAAACGCACGGTTCTTTTCCAAAAACTCGGCCACGCCAAACAGGTTAAGCTGCATCTTTTCCAGCGCCTGTTTAGGAGCACTCAACACAAACTTTTCCTTCCCATCATCAACCTTGACTACATTGAAAACTCGCTTCATCCATATCTCACGCACAACACGGGATAGATACGTCGCAAGCCCGTCAAACCGGCCTGATAAACGAACAATATCCTGCTTCTTATCAGCAGGGTTGGTGCTCGTCGTGGTAGTAGTTGCGGTGGTAGCTGCGGCAGGAGTCGCGGCACCGGTGGCTAGTGAAAACACATTCTCATCGTCAGTCTTGACATGCGGCTTGCCACCAACTTCAATATACACGGTGGCTGCCAACTCTCTCTCATCAGACGAGCTCAACGAGCCTTGAGAGGCCACGCTGAGCGCGCTACAGCACGTTTCAGTCCGCCCGTACAGCTCAAAAAAGGTTCGAACGTCTTGGCCCAACGCTTCAAATACCTGATACGGGAAACGCCGGGTGTAAATGTGGATGCCAGTGTTGGTGAGGATGGCCACTTGCGGCGCGTCTTGCGAGTACTGAGCCGCGCATTCGTTACCAAACCCAAGCGGTTTAGGCGATGCGCTAAACGGCGCCGACAAAACTTTAATGGACTGGACATAGCCTTCCACATCCAAAAAGCACGCGTTTTCAAAGAATGGCGGAGTCGCAGCCGCCAAAGTGGTAGACGTGTTTGACATTTGATGAACCACTCGGCCCGAATCAATTGCAGAAACAAACACCCGGTCGCCAGTCTGGCTGGCGTTGGGTACCACGGCAAAGTAGTTGCTCGGTGCGACAATCTTGGAAGTCGGCTTGGCGCCCTCCAAAAGCTTTGAATCGGATGGAAGTGTATTGTTCATATCTGGTGATGGAGGAGGATACCTGATCTGAATGACCTGGATTGACCCAGTCCCCGCACTATGCACCGATGTCGATTTAATAACACGCACATATAGACGGCAGCCAGTCGAGGTGATGGCCACAAAATAAATCTGATCAGACTCATTCTTGGAAACCGGCTCAATCGCGACAATCTTCATGCTCTTGTTGACTGCCGGTTTATTATTATTAATCACATTCCCATTGTTGTTTGCATTGATCATTTGAAGGTGGGAGAGAAGCTGGTTGAGCGTATACGTAATTGACAGCCCAAACCCTTGTTCTCCAAACGTTGAATAGACACGAATCGTGGACGTGGAAGAAAGCGTGTAGACAATCCCTCTTGAATCGTCAATCTCCATCGCAACAAGCGTTTCTGATTGAGATTGGTTGACAAAGGAACCAACAAAATCGCGTAGGTACGATCCATCCGGCATTCCCGGTGCTAGTGCAGACAAACCAGAACGGGTATGGCAAATCTTTGAGCACTTGCCTCTAAACCAGCCTTCATTCTTATGATAAGCCAGCTCCCAAATATTGGTGCCATCCCCCTCACCGGCAAAGAAAAGTCTACCAGAGTTGGTGCTGACCACGTGGGTCACGTCAATGCCGCGGGTTGATAGCATCATTCCCGTATCAAACAGCTGCAGGTCGTCGTTCTGAGAATACGACACACCAAGCACAATCGCGTCAGCTGGGGTGAACAAGGCCAATAAATAATTCACGCTCTCGACAAACACGCCAGGTCGAGGCTTGAACAAACGAACTGCGATAATAGTCTTGTCCAAATCTTCAAACGAGAGAAAGTCCCCGCCATTCTTGTAGTGCCAAAAGTATAGCCGGTTGTCGACCGTGATCCACGCTCGTTCAATCTCCGGGAAAAGCCCCATCTGCGTGAAGCTCTCCGTCTGGTTGTATTGGTCGAAAATCACGTCGGGAATGTTGATAATGTCCGTCTTTGCAAACGGCGCTAGAGGCCCCATATCGGTGGAGTTTTCATAGTACAGGTATTCAGAGCTTTGTGCTTCTAATTCTTTTTGTTAGCATTTGTAAGGGGAGGGGGTGGTAGACAAGAACTTGACATACGCATCACGATTCTATCCAGCTCAGGGTAGTGCAGGTCACGCTCCATGTACGATTCGATAAACCCAGACGCCAAATCCAGCGGGTTGGTCTGCTTTTTCAAGTCAGCGACATTTAGCGTGCCAATTGAGGCAAATCGTTGTGTGGTGGCTGACGCCGTGGTCGTTGCCGCTGAAGCACGTTTGCCAAACTGTGTTGCGGTTGTTGATGAGGGAAACTTGTTTAGAGTCGGATAGAGGTTTTGTTGTTGTTGTTGTTCTTGTTGTAGTGGTGGCGGTGGCGGCGGCGGCTGAACAAATCCTTGGTTGCTGCTGCTGTTGGCCTGCCAATTGAACGACATGGTTGATTTCGTCTAAACGCGCGTCTAAAAAAAAAAAAATAAAAAAATAAAAAAAAGTGTGTGTCGCAACTAAAAATTTCCCAATAGTGAATTCAAAAAGTTTAAAGTGAAAAAATTGGAGAAAGAAAAAAAAAAGTTTCAATTGGGACAAAACAAATGTTTTTCCTTCTTTCGATCGTGCGCGGTACGGTACGAACCCAAAACAAAACGCACGCGCCGCATCAGAGATGTAAGGCTTTCCAAGCTTGATGAGCCGCGTTTTAAATTACAAATTGATTGAGCCGTTGAACAACCCCTATATATGATTCCTGAATGTTTGTTGTGGCGCTTTTGTGAGATGGGCATGAGTCTGTGAGTACGCTTTTCTTTAGGAATGCACAGATGATAGGTAGAACCACATTGTATACATTATCTGCAGGTGGTCGGAATTATCCATCGCAGTTGTTTATAAATTCGGATCATATCTAGCCCGGGCCCATGTGTACTCAGCTGGTGATTATCTTTTGTTAAAAATTGTACAACCGATCATCAACTATGGGGGTTCAATTGCACTTAACAGAACTTCAGCTCATTGTTCTATGGCGTGGGTGGCTGTAGGCACGGCTGGTTTTTCCGCCTTTCTAATCCGCATAGGGCTAGTCTAAGCTTGATGACAAGAACAGCTCCCGTTTCCATTTTTGCCATTGAACAAACTGCAAACTAGTTGGCGAAAAGAACTTGTACGTATGTATCGGTTCGGGCTAGAGGAGAGGATCGTTGTTACGACGATATATGACTAGTCACTGTCGTCTTCCGGGTGTGCATTCCCGATAATATACACTTATTACACCCACTCGTCCGTATACTGCGCACTGCACAAAACGTTCTGGGTGTCTGTAGACCCATCAGATCGCCAACGGCCCAGGAGCGCTCTACCTAGGCCTCCGGAGGAAATCTATTGGACATAAAAAAACCAATGTGGCGCGCGCGCAGGCCAGCCAGTGATAAGTCAAGGCACGCGACCATGTAACAGTTTCCCGAGATGCTCCGTATGGGTTGTGACAGCAATTGCTATGAAAAGATATTAGTAGCGCCGACAACACCAGCTACAGCATTTTGACGAAAGGTGCTGATGAGGCACGGTAGCATGCGCAATTTAAAACTACTGATGTATATATATACGATCGTTCGAACCGGTACCAAACAAAGACATGTAGACCGTTTAGTCCCTACTATTGCATACCACTCCAACTAACGGAATAGGTTATTGAAATGGCCCTTTCCGGCTAGCCGAAAAACCGTTGTCCGACGAATCCACAGTTAACTGAAACTTCGCTTCCAACTTGTTTCCCACTAGTTCAAAGCTTACATGCCACTGGATTGAGATGAGATTGGTGAAAAAAATTTTAAACGGTTCCTATTCCCGTACGGCTTAATTATATGATATGCATTTGAATAATACGTGGGTAGGGTGATCAAACCACTCGGCAATTTTATTACCTTACCCCCCGACGTCATATGTGCTCCCCAGTATTAGGCCGACCGCGGAGTTTATATAGAGCTTTAGGGCCTTATATGTTTGGGTATATACTGTCGCGAGCGCTCCTAGGCCGGCCATACAATGCCGGCGCCGGCCAGCTTGCATACATGCATTAGCTTATATAAGCCTTATAAGCTCACTGCCGTGCGAGCCGGCACACACGGAAGATTTTACCAAAAAGTGCCGATATGTATATATACGTTCAGCCTAGGCTAGACATATTATAAGCCTAGGACCGAAACTCGGCCGCCGCGGCGTTACATATTTGATCATACATGATGCATATTACGATGGACGATATCCGGAAAAACCAACTACCTTATCCGAGGTGCTAGATCGATAGAACGTACGGTATACCCCCTCTATCCGATATATCCTGTTAATTACCGACATTGCGTAGAAGAGGGATAGCTAAGGTTTGAGCGAGGTCGGAGTAGAAGGATTAGAGTTGGACCTGAGTCGTTTGGAATGTCTCGACTCTCCACTCCAGCCATTTTAAGCTTAAAGCTTGGATAGCAAGTTATTGTTATAACCGATATTAGACTGTCGAGCCTGTTATTAAACTACGTCTTCTTAAGTTTATATTATAATAATTTTTTGGGGGCAATGTGACGTCCTATATATATTATAACGCTCCATATATGGTGGCACCTAATCAGTACGTACGTATACATGTTCAAAAGTAACTTGCAAAAGTAATTGAGACAGTTTTACAAAGTTGTTTTTTATTCCCATGCATGGATCGTTCACTTTAGCTAGAGAGCTAGAGCTAGAGCTCAATCCCGTCCGGCCGAGACGTCCTAGCTCTAGATGGAAAGCAAGCTCGTGTGCGCGCGAGGGCAAAATTTTCAATTGCCATATGGATATCGGATTAACCTGGGGGGGATTGTATATAAATCGCCGTTTGCCCACCCACTTCCTTTTTTTTTCTCTCCAAGTTTTGTTGTCCCGGGCCGCCCCTTTTTTTTTTTTTATTTAAAATTTTACTCCCACTTTCTTCATCTTCACTTTAAAACCCACATCAACAATGTCTATTCGAGCATTCACCCGTCCATCTTCATTGAAGCTATCGTCCAAGACCCTATCGGCCTTGTCTTCTCGAGCTTACTCCACTAAGGAAAAGGTATGACTTATTTTTTGGAATTATAAATTGGCGCGCTAACTAGATCCCTTGTAACAGACTTTGAAAGAACGATTTGCCGAACAAGTCCCAGAGATTCGAGAACAAGTCAAGCAGTTGAAGGCTGACCACGGCGACAAGGTTGTTGGCGAAGTCACTTTGGACCAAATCTATGGTGGTCAACGTGGCATCAAGGCGCTTGTCTGGGAAGGCTCGGTTCTAGACTCTGAAGAGGGTATTCGATTCCGAGGCCGAACTATTCCAGAAGTGCAAGCCGCTCTACCAAAGGCACCAGGCGGGTCTGAGCCATTGCCAGAAGGTTTATTCTGGCTGTTGCTAACGGGCGAGGTTCCAACCGAGGGCCAAGTCAAGACGTTGAGTGCTGAATTTGCTGCACGATCGGAGCTACCAACCCACGTTAAGGAGTTGATTGACCGATGTCCACCATCTCTACACCCAATGGCCCAACTATCCATTGCTGTGAATGCGTTGGAATCCGAGTCCATGTTCGCCAAGGCGTACGAGAAGGGTATTCGAAAGACTGAATACTGGCAATACACTTTTGAAGACGCTATTGACTTGATTGCAAAGATGCCAACCATTGCAGCCCGAATCTACCGAAACGTGTTCCACGATGGTAAGGTTGGTTCAAGCAGCGCCAATGCTGATTTGGCTGCCAACTTTGCCTCGCAAATGGGTTTCCAAACCGACGAGTTTAACGAGATGATGCGATTGTACTTGACCATTCACAGTGACCACGAAGGTGGTAACGTGTCTGCTCACACCACCCATTTGGTTGGTTCTTCCTTGTCTTCTCCATTCTTGTCCGTTGCCGCTGGTTTGAACGGGTTGGCTGGTCCATTGCACGGCCGAGCCAACCAAGAAGTGTTGGAGTGGTTGTTGGAAATGAAGTCCAAGATTGGCGCTGATGTGTCCAAGAAGGATATTGAGACTTATTTGTGGGATACATTGAAGGCTGGCCGTGTCGTTCCAGGTTATGGCCACGCTGTGTTGCGAAAGACTGACCCTCGGTACACTGCTCAACGAGAGTTTGCCTTGAAGCACATGCCAGACTTTGACTTGTTCAAGCTGGTCTCCAAGGTTTATGAAACCGCTCCTGGCGTGTTGATGCAACACGGCAAGACCAAGAACCCATACCCAAATGTCGACTCCCACGCTGGTGTCTTGTTGCAATACTATGGCTTGAAGGAACAATCCTTCTACACTGTCTTGTTTGGTGTCTCAAGAGCCATTGGTGTCTTGCCTCAATTGATTTTGGACCGAACTTATAACATGCCAATTGAACGACCAAAGAGTTTCAGCACTCAAGCCTACCGTGAATTGGTTGAAAAGAAGTAAAAAATATAATCTTCTTTTTGTGTGTTTTGAGTTGTAGAATTTGTATACCTAATGAAATATTTATTTCCCCTCTGTATACATGCAATATTGTATTGTGCGGCGTGGTTCCGTATCGATCCCCAAAATTTAAAACACAAATCAGAATGTTTCGGGCAAATTCGAAAAAGGTAACGTAACGTTAGTACGTATACCAAAAAGAAATGCGAGATTTTATGCAAGTTGTTGCCGACTGATCCGGTCGAAGAAAAAAAAAATTTTTCAATACACTTCGTCGGGGGCTAGTTTCTCCAGAATTACCATAGACAGCACGCCAGCTGGTAGGAAATGAAGTAGCTTGACGTGTAAACTCTTAAACAACGCTCTAAACAGGCCCACTTCTTGTATCAAATTTTTGGCAACGTGAAGGACGGATTTGTGGTCGTTTGGCCTCAGCCTTGTAATCTCGTCGGCAATGGCGAGCTGCTGGCGCGTGCGAACGACACAGAAAAAGTTGGTTGCCGTGGTTGCCACGATGGTGGATGTTCCTGCAGCGATGCCGAGTTGTAGCGAGGAGAGGAGGTTGTTGTTGTTGTCGTCAACTCCTCTCATTCTACGCTTAGCTAGTTCGTACACGGTC
Organism: Blastobotrys elegans; assembly: GCA_030564235.1. NCBI lineage: Eukaryota > Fungi > Ascomycota > Dipodascomycetes > Dipodascales > Trichomonascaceae > Blastobotrys > Blastobotrys elegans. Next base: position 47,952 of record JAJLUJ010000059.1, read on the forward strand.
CAGCCGATAACCGAGTCGGGAAGAAACACAACCAGCCCTGTCCAGTACCCTCGGAAAAACCCTTTAAACCGCTCTTTTGCGTAAATCTCTCGGAAGAGCGTGGAATATGACAGGTTGGGTTTGGAGGATATCTGCATCCGGCCTTTGATCACCTCCATTGGGGTGGCGATCAACGAGGTGGCTAGTTCAGACACCACCCCGCTAGCAGCATAGTTTGCCATTGAATCGCCTCCGAGATACGGTTCAAGAAAACGTTTGGTCTGGCGGTACGCAATGATACTGAGTGAGAATGCAGGCACCGAAAAGACCAACGAAGGTGTTAGTCCTCTCCAGTATTGTAACGGTGGGAGAATATATCGAAAGTTTGTAGACGTTTGTTGCAGCGTGCGGACCGTGTCGACTAATTTCTTGTTAATATGGTATTTTGGTTTTTTTGTCTATAGTTCATACGTGGATGGAAGACTGTCTCTGCGGCAACAGTTGCTGCACTAAACGGGATTGACAGTTAGAGGGGGGTTTTCTTGCTAGTTCAAACGTACACCGAGGCCGATATGGTAGTGGCGTCCATTTATTCTCGAGTTCTGTGGCCAAAAATTTTTTTTTTTTTGGCCCGCGATATCTCGGGAGAATTTAACAAGCTCCGACACCCGCGCCACAGACCGGAGCCGCACGCGTACACGTACTTTTACGGGACAAAATAAATAAAAGGGGCAGAGCGAGTTTTAAAAAGGATAATAAAAAGTAGTATTCAATACATAATATTAAGATCAAAATTGTTGTATCTACAAGATACCAACATTGCCAAGAAGACCGTTAGAGGCGTCTTGTTGGTTGGAGACAGAGTTTTCACTGCCGGTACCACCAGCGCTGCCACCGGCACCACCTGGGCCACCGTTGCCAGATAGGACACCAATCAAGGAGTCACCACCGCCACCGCCGGCGCCACCTGGGCCACCGATACCGCCATTGTCAGCGTTGGTAGACTTATCGTCGCCTAGAGGAGAGGCAATAGCCAAAGCAGCAAGAGTCAAGATAGTAGCAGTGAATTTCATTGTAAAGTGTGTTTGTTGTGATTATTTCAATTTGGATGGGGAATTAGTCCACATTTTATAGTTTTTTTTTTTTTCCCTCTCCCTCCAACACTCTCGCTGTTCACTTGGTTTTTTTTGTTTTCCTTCTTCACTTGTTTGCAATATGTCTTTGTACGATAGTTGTTACCCACACTTTCGTCAACAGTGATATATATGCTTAAACGGTTCAATGGCTGGTTACAAACGCTCCCCACATGTATGCATACGGAAGATCGGCATACGCCGCGGGCCGCCTCTCAGAAAAAGAAGGGAAAAAAAAGAAAAGTTGTATTAGATTTGGTACCCATACACTGGTAAAAGGTGTGCTATAACGTCGTTGTACTGTCAGGTGTTCTTTGTTTACCTCGAATATGGATAAATCGATGTACGAGATGGTGTGCAACGAACAAGAGACCGACAGCGTATTTAAGACAGTTGCTTAATTATTAGTTCAATGCCGTGCACATGTGCATGCACCATGGGTAGTTTGTGATTCGAACAATTGTTGGGATATTGGATTTATATACCAGTGTCACGGTAGCGAGGTATATATTCCTCGTTCACTTAAGTAAATTTAGAAAAGATGACCAGGCTTTGTTTCCGCTCAAGAGAAAGAGAACGTCCGACAAAGAGCTCGAGATCTCGAGAGAGCAGGTAAAGTCAATTATCTTGTAAAGTAGTAATATCTGACACATGAGGCGCGACTGACTCGTGTACGTACGTCCAATGATTGTGGCGATTGATATCGGTCATCGGCACGTACCCCAATGCAAAATCATACCAGATTTTCTTAAAAAACAATAAAAAAGCCAGCTCTTCTTCTATATCAATATGCAATTGGGGTTGCGTGCTGGAGAACTGGCAATACAGTAAAAAAGGGAACATTTTTAAGAAAAACAAAAAAAAATTGAAATTTTCAATAGCTAATAAATAAAAAATTACAAAAACTCAAAAATTGTTTTTTCAGTGTTAAAAAAGGGCATTCCGTGCGGCTTAAATTTACAAAATGCCGACATTGCCAAGCAAACCGTTGCTGGAGTCTTGGCTGTTGGAGACAGAGTTTTCGCTGCCGGTACCGCCAGCGCTGCCACCTGGGCCACCAGCACCACCATTTCCGGACAAGGCACCGATTAGAGAATCACCACCAGAGCCACCGGCGCCACCTGGGCCACCGATACCACCGTTGTCAGCGTTAACGGATCCATCATCTCCCAAAGGAGAGGCAATGGCTAGAGCGGCGAAAGATAGGATAACTGCAGTGAACTTCATTTTTAGATTGATAATTGATAATGTTTTTAAAAAAGAAGAATGACGCAGAAATGTATCTCCTTTTATAGTATTTTTCTCTTCAAGTTCTCTTGACTAGACATCCTTAGGAATTCTTTATCCAAGAGCTAGAAAATCTTTGTTTCATCGTAGATACAGGCCCCATCTCTTTGTGAAAATATAAAAAAAGACTATATAAAAAAAGCCTCAATTTCAAAGAACATCATACCAAGTGCTTTGTCTATTGATCTAGAATCCCCCTGATGTGGCAACGATATTCATGACGTGCGCAAGCCACGCTCGTTGGTTGTCATCGATAAAGCAGTTTTCATTGTATGCGGCGGCGGCGGCGGCCCTTTTTCAGAACCGTAACTGATCGGCAGATATAAAAAAATGGGGGAGGAGGGGCCTGGCCTGATTTACCCGGAACACCGGTAAACACTAGTATCGGGATTGAGGCCTTGTGTTCTTAATCAAATCACCCCCAACGTTGGAAAAGAAAGAAAAATATATTATCTGGCAATTGAGAGCAACATACTAGACATACTAGACAAGCGATGATAGTAAATAGAAAATGGCCAACCAGTATAAAAAACTGCGGCCAGTCAAAAACTTGCTCTCATGCTGAACCGAGCGTATGGTAACAAGAAGTGGGACCGGGGGGCTCCAGAACAAGAGCGATTCCCTTTGTCAACAACCAAGCTTTTGCCACAGTCAAACATTAAGGTACCATTTATGTTAGTTTAAATCCCGCACGAATTCTTTCTCGGCGCTCGGATGTAGAGGAAGTATACACACATAAATTGGAAATATATAATTAACTACGCCAAGGTCCAGAAGATATACCAGCACGTGGTACACGTGGTTAATGGCAATAGCCATTATTACATGCAGAATACCGTATTGCGCGATAGAGCAATGTGCATCCATCCGGATATCCGAAATATTGCAATTGATCATCACTGCTGTCTTGGAGTTTTGTCAAGTCATAGAACTATGACCCACTCATCTATATATAGCTCTATAACGTATACAAAAGAAATGATGCTATTGTTTTGGGAAAATCTAATCCGTGGAAGAAGAAAAAAAAAAAAAGGTTTGTGAAACTTGGCGGTTTAGCCCTCGCGATCGAAATTTCCGCCGGATAGCTGCCCCGCTGCATCGGCCATAATATGTATGAGCCGCATGATTGATTAATATTTTGGAGGGACATAATTCTCGAGAGATAAATAATAAAGAAAAACAAATATTTTTTTTAAATACAAAAACTAGTAACCAGTACCAAAAGATTATATATAAAAAAAACTCAAATTAGACCAGGGTCAGACCTGATTTAGAGGATGCCCAAATCCTTGATTAGGCCGTTGGAGGCGTCTTGTTGGTTGGAGACAGAGTTTTCGCTGCCGGTACCACCAGCACTGCCACCTGGGCCACCTGGGCCACCGTTACCAGACAGGACACCAATCAAGGAGTCGCCACCGCCACCACCGGCGCCACCTGGGCCACCGATACCGCCATTGTCAGCGTTGGTAGACTTATCGTCACCTAGAGGAGCGGCAAGAGCTAGAGCAGAAAGAGTCAAGATAGTAACAGTGAATTGCATTTTTGATGATAGATAGTGATAGTAACTAATTTTGAGGAGAAATTGGGTCTTCTTTTATAGAATCTTTCTATATTCTCTTGTCATTCTTTGTTTTCGCATATGGCGTTCTTTATTTTTTTACTTTTTAATTTTTTATAACCTCTATTGCTTTATAGTCCACACAGTAAAAGAAGAAGGGTTGCTCATTGCAAAACAAAAAAGAAAAAGAAAAAATGGAGGTTTTGGTAATTCATTAATAAAATGGTCTCTGTTTTCTAGAGCTTGTCGTGCCGACGATCTATTCTCTCTTTTTATTTTATATATAAATTTTTAGTACTTTAACATGTCCCACCCACTATTGGGGGACCCAGACCTAATTGTCACCCAACAACTTGGTACCAGCATTCGGTGAATGGGTTTCAACTATAGTTTAGATGGATATCTGTTTTTAAGCAGATGTCGTTTGTGCCTTGTTTTGATGTTGTTATCTGAGACAGGGACGAGATGAGGGAACATTATTATTATATAGGGGGGTCTATGAGCATGCTATATATACATGATCACTTACCTGGTTAATAACATCATAGTAATATCAATCACAGCAACAGTAAATATACATACATTTATTAAACCACGGGAACAGTGAGAACGATGATGCGTACCGTACCGCTGTTGACTTAATATATGACAAAAGCTGGTCTGTCATGTGCAGGTAATACGTGATCGCCGAGCGGTGTAATTTGACCGCGGCTATTTCATGTTTTCTCCGGATATTCGCGGCAAGCCTGAGATGCCAAGGCGTCTATGAGCGTACCAGATAATGTATTTTATATACCGTCATACATTAAAGGCAATTGAAAATTCCTCATACGTAATACCACTATGATAAAGATATCTATTAGATAAGCTCGTTTAGCTAGCGATCTAGACGTCCCGGTATTGCAATACTCCCGGACACCGGCCGGCCCCACCTCAGGACAATGTGCGGCTCAACATTTCAACCATTTAAAGTTGGCGAAATGGGTTAAGTTTTTTTAAAGAAACGAATGTGTTTGTTTATTAATGTTTAATAATTAGTAACCAGTACAAAAAATTATTATTATAAATAGTGGAATAGAATACTATCGGTCGGTCGAAATCTTGATGGAATATCTAAAGAATACCAACATCCTTCAACAATCCGTTGCTGGAGTCTTGTTGGTTGGAGACAGAGTTTTCGCTGCCGGTACCACCAGCACTGCCACCTGGGCCACCAGCACCACCATTGCCAGACAAGGCACCGATTAGAGAATCACCACCTGAACCACCGGCGCCACCTGGGCCACCGATACCACCGTTGTCAGCGTTAACGGATCCATCATCTCCCAAAGGAGAGGCAATGGCTAGAGCGGCGAAAGATAGGATAACTGCAGTGAACTTCATTTTTTTTCTGTGATTGATTGATAGAGAAGAGAAAAAAAAAATCGATATTGAAGGGTAGAATTGACCCCCCTTTTATATTTTTTTTTTTGGTGCCTGGTCTGTTTCTTCATAACTCATTATAACGTCTCTTTGTTTTCTGCAGCGAAAAATTCGGGGTGTGCTTGTAGTTCCTAGCTACTAGTTGTCTTCATCATTTATTCCTCTCCATATATATCGCGCGCGCGAATTCCCGCCCATTGGTAATCACGGCATTGGTTTATAGTATACTACCGTTGTCTCGGTGCAGAGCAATTGCTCATGACAGACATCCATGTGCACACCAAAAAGAAATATATATCTACCCAGGTGCTCTGTTTTTACTCTTTGGGGAAAAAAAAATGTTGATTGAATGTCGTTATTTTGAGCAAATATACGGTTCCTTGTTGATGCGGTATTTGTTTGTTAACCCACGCGGGGTCAAGCTTGAAACATTATACCCTCAAGGTCATATCTTAAGACGTATAGGACAAAAGATTTTTTTATTTTTTAAATGTAAATTAAGCTTCAGGTAGATCCGCAGTTATTGGGGAGATCCCCACCTTTCCGGGGGAGATATCATCATGTAAACACATGGTTATAACAATACGACAGTTTTATCTGCCAAGAATTGTACAAGTAGTCGATTCTTGTACTGCTGACGTAACTAACCCAAGGTTATAGTAAATTATCTCCTCTCCATAGCGCACCACATAACGGCAACTATAATTATGGTATTCAACCAACATGGGGATTGGTATCATGTAAAGCCGCACTGATTAAAGAAGGAAAAAAAAGGTCAGCCGTGCGGGTCGGGTATACGGGGTCGGGGTATTACCCACACACATAAAAGCCGCACATTGAAGACCATTGTGCTTTTTTGTAAAAAAATAAAAAAAAAAAAATTAAAAAAGATATATAATTACATGTTAACCAGCACATTCAATTATACATCACATCGGTTGGATCATGACGTGTTTACAAGATTCCGACGTTCTTCAACAAACCGTTGCTGGAGTCTTGGCTGTTGGAGACAGAGTTTTCGGAACCAGTACCACCAGCGTTACCACCTGGTCCACCAGCACCACCGTTTCCGCTTAGGACACCGATCAAAGAGTCGCTATAGTTGAATAGTTAGTATCATGAATGGTCAACGTCGAATCCATGTCAGGGAGGGTCAGGAATCACACCCCCAGACATGCATATTCAACACATCAATTGTTGTTTTTTTTTAAACATACCCGCCTGAGCCACCGGCACCACCTGGGCCACCAATACCACCGTTATCAGCGTTGACGGATCCGTCATCTCCCAATGGAGAGGCAATGGCTAGAGCAGCAAGAGTCAAGATAGTAGCAGTGAATTTCATTTTTGTTTGTTGATAGAGAAGAAAAAAAGGATTAGAACCAGGTCCAAACGATGCCCTTTTATAGTTTTTTTACAAGGCCTTGATCAAAGTTTGATGCCCACAAAGCTACGTTCAGTTACTCAGTCATTTTCGAAAAAAAAAACAAATGTCTTGGCGAACGATCCTTGTCTTGTGATACAACACGTATACGATATCTTATCTTTAAACCTGCAATTGGTTTCTTTGCGCAGCGCTGGCCAACATTGACATTAATTGGAGTTTTGAACTGGTCTTGTCTTTGCCGCCTTAGGAATTGGAGGTACCACGATGCTGGTACGATGAATATCATTAATTAACAGCGCTCTAGGCAATTGACCAATTATTCCAGCGTTTCGGCCCGAACAAAAGAATTGTTAATTGACGATCCGCAGGACAAAAAAAAAAAAGAGCGAGACTGTGTCGAGGCGAAACCTGATTTAGACGAATGTTCAGTCTTTGTATACCTGATACATTGATATGCTACAGTTATAGCCTTTATTGAATGTAGTTGGCGTTCCCTTTGTCCAGTGGTGTTTTCCCTTCGCGCGCGCGCGGCTATAAGTTGTCGACACCGCGGATCTGAGACCTATAGGTTAATATTGCTAAAAGCCATTCAAAGTTTAACCACATGTGCGATCACCACACGATATTGTAAATCTCGCAAGTACCCAAGGAGCAACATGACGAGATACCGTATCCAATTACAAAACATTGAGTGAATATGGAAGTACGAGCAGTTTCTTCCACGCCCGTAATTGCAATGTTTTGTACGATTGTTAATCATACAGATCGTACAGACCAGTATACAGACATATCTTTTGCACAACTATAGATCGTCATATCATACCCTTCTCGGGTGGCTTGGCAAAGCTTCATCAGTGAATACCCATATGAGCCGCACGAGTCCTAACATCATTGAACGTTATATATTATTAGGTAATATAGAAACAAAATATTTGGTGTATGCCATCCGCCACAATTCGTGAGGAAAAAAACTGGTTTAATTCTTAAAAAAAAAAAAGGAAGCAAATAAAAGATAAAAAAAAATATAATTACATGTTAACCAGCACTATGAATTATATAGAACGCGGTGACTTGCTTACAAGATACCAATGTTCTTCAAAAGACCGTTGGAGGCGTCTTGTTGGTTGGAGACAGAGTTTTGACTACCAGTACCACCGGCATTACCGCCAGCACCACCTGGTCCACCGTTGCCGGAAAGAAGACCAATCAAGGAGTCACCTCCAGAACCGCCGGCACCACCTGGGCCGCCGATACCGCCGTTGTCAGCGTTGACAGATTGGTCGTCACCTAGAGGAGCGGCAACAGCCAAAGCAGCAAGAGTGAAGATAGTAGCAGTGAATTTCATTGTTAGGATGTAGTTGATTGAGAGAGTTTGTTTTTGATAGATCAGACTTGGATTTCATGGGAATTGTACCCTGCTTTTATACTTTTTTTTTCCTCCAT